>DWQT01001117.1:0-18099 GCA_018244895.1 Myscelus amystis hages
GTTCTGGGTGGGAATCGAACCCACGACCTCCGGTTTCACAGTCAGGGTCTCTAACCGCTCGACCACGAGGCCAGTCGTTATTACATTTGCGCTAACTATATTTCAAACTTAATAAAACTGCGGTTCATACAATCGTTTATTACGAAATATTTGTTATTTCATAGTAACTCGTCTTTAATTAGACGAGTGTAAATATACAAACCAAGCAGTTGGCAACAAACGGAATTTCTAGTTTTTAATCAAACACGAAAAAACCCGTTACTTTTTTAATGTTCTCGAGATAGGGAAAACGACTTTTAAGAATCTGACATGTTCATTGTTTCCAGTAGGTACTAACAAGCATTTTGTAACGAAGACGACTTTGTGGGCACTGGATTCTCACAACCGTTTCTTAAAAAGTAACAAACAAGATAAAAATATATCAATCGGATATGACAATTTAAATTTATTGTTACCTTTGTAATATCGGTACCATGTAGTGTTAACAAAAATCACTGTACTTTAATATATTATGTATGTACGAGGCGCGAAACATTTAATGACAGCTTGAAAAAACTGAACATTTTTTTTTATTTTTTTTTTTTCATTCGAATAGTTACAATGCAATTTCGTTAGTAACCTTATTTCATCCTCTCTAGACAAACTATGCACGCGCTTTATATCGTAAAAGTTTTTTTTATGTAAATGCTTACGTTAGAATGCAAACTCATCTGATGGTAAAGGTAGAGTCTAAACAATTCCATCGGCTTCAGTTGTAACAAACTTACAATTATATAGTTACCTAAAAACTAATTATGTAACGTATAATATAGAGCCAAAAAAAGAACCTATATTTATTATAATTGAAAATCTGTTTACTTTAGAAGACCTTGACATGCTTGGCCAAAAAATCCTTACACCTGAGAAAAAGAAAAAAAGAATGGTTTCCGTACTCTCTCATACATAAATTTTCTTGAAAATAAGCCCCAAAGTTACCGTTCATCCTCCGTATTTTTTTGGTTTTTTACATAGCACCCAAACCGATGTTGATCACGGGTGCTAAATAAAAATGTAAAATACCAAAGTAGCTGTTTTGTGTCAATTTTAATATCTAAAATTCATAAAATATGTGATGTAAAAATAGATGAATCTAAGCAATTACGGTAAATCTTTATATTCAGGTATCCATGTTTGTACTAATAAACACTTCGTCCTTGAGGTTGGTGAAGAATTAGGGCAGGACTGTAAATTCTTTTAACTGCAATGAAATATACACACAGCTCCAGTATTAGTTCTAATAAGATGTTAGTATCGTAACGTGTATTTACAAAATACAAAAAGCTCCCGGCTTCCCAACACCGAGATATTAGGGAGTAGTTGTACCTACTTGCTTGCGGCACTGATGCTCGAAATATAAATAAACGTTATATCTGTAGGCCCACACGCTGCAATCGAACTAAATCGTTCGTTATTACTCGCTGTACGCGCTTATTTATTTATTTCCAATACATTTTACCGAGTTTTTAGATGTGCGGGCCTAAATGTGGTATTGTGTGGTATATATAACTACATCTTAGACTGCACCCCGCGTACCGTCAGGTGAGCTTGAGGTCAAACCCAAGCCTATTTTACAAATAAAAATGCATTTTTTTTTCACAAAACTCTTTTATTCACGAAGTTGATTCCTTTGTACAATTTAGTCGTCATTAAGAGTGGAATTTTGTTGAAACGGTTAATTCAGTCATAACATTGGCGCGGTATCTACGTCTAGAAATCGGTAAAGTAATCGGTATAGTCTGTCGTATTATATACATTCCTTATTATAAATTAAGAAAATTAAACAAAATCTTTCAGTTACATTCAGAGCACAGCTCGTTCAGCCGATCACCACTGATCGTTCAATCTGAAAATATCTGTAGGTGCTGATGGAAATAACGTGAAAGGCTTGCATGTATAACGACGATAGATTGATTTTTCGTATCGGACAGATCTTTTTTAGACTTTGACTTGCAATCAGCGCGGGATACTTGGCGAGTTCCCCGACACGATAAATGAATATGATGAATACAGTGACTCCGCAGAGCATTGGCCTTTTTTCCTCTGTCACTACGAAATGCAGCTGCGAAGGCGCGTTGTTATCAAAATAGTCGTATTTATTTAAATGTCTCAGTTTGTTTACGCATTACAGGCCGTTCATTACAGGTGTTTTACGTTTTGTTCGTTGACAAAAATACCACCACGTGTCGAGCAAATGTGCTACGTCAACTTGTCCGAATGAGCTTTTTGCAGATCATTTTCATTTTTTACATTTTATTCGACTGTTTATAACAACATTGGACATATAGCACCTATTATAAATGCGCCAAGTAAAAGTTTCAGCTAAAATATTCACATTTTGTTTTCAGCACTGACTGTACGTTTTCTTACGAAACGGTACATCGGAGAATACGATCATCAGCAAGGTTAGTATATTAATATATTTACGTAAATTATTAATTAATAATTCTAATATAAAGCAGAGGGAAAAACATGTATATTAAGTTCCATAAAATTCATTGAGCAATTTGTACTATGATAATCCTCTTTTCATTTTGCGATGCCACCCGAAATCAAAAGTGGAACTAAAATATAAATAAAAGCCCGTTATAATCCATTAATAATAATTGTTTCTTATTAATGTTTTATTACAAGTAATTGATTTACAGTTAGGCTAACGGTTTAGTTAAATATCATGAGTTAACCCGCATAGTAATAAACTATAGGTAACTATAGTTTATTACAACTATAGTTAGTAATAAACTATAGGTACTATATTTTTTGAGGTGTGTAAAATCTCCTTATCGGCACTCGGCCACCACGGTAGTTTATGAAAATGTGAAAAAGGGCTAAATACTTTTTTTTGTTTTTTAAATGGAAGTAGAAGACGAGCATGCAGTCCACCTGATGATAAGTGGCTACTGCCGCCCATGGACATTTGTAATCGACCCCAGATAAAATTAGATTCCTATCTCAGGCCGACCATATATTATGCACTTATTTTTATATCTGTTGTATATAAACGTGTTGAAATAGTGATACTAAATATAAATTAGAATGTGAGATTTAAATATTCTCTTTTACTATTAGATGTCCATCTCTCTCCAAGTTGCTCCAGTTTTGAAGTATTAGATCCCCATGATCCAACTATAAGTCGTTTGGCGACACAGATGTTTAAGCGTACCAATGACTACCTGCAGGGAGAAATGGCTGCTGGTCAGGTAGTTTTTTAGATTCATCTTTATTGGTCAATTAGTAGATTATCAAATATATTAATGTTTAAATACTTTTTATGATTGTTATCATTGAAAATAATAACATACTACATATAAAATATGCTCTACCAAAAAGCTTTGCAAAGATATTTTATTGAAGTCTGCTGCTATATAGGAATAATGCTACTATATACTAATATAGGAATAAAAAGTGAGTAAAACAAAATGGAATTATTTTATACTTAGCCCAGGGGACAGGCAGACAGGCCGCCGGGTGGTAAGTGGTTGCTGCTAATATTGATTAATATTAGATAAAAAAAATGTCTTTATGTAATGTTTGTCTGTGTTTCTATTAGGATTACTATACACTGATTGAAGAAATCAACAGAATGGCAATTAC
This sequence comes from Myscelus amystis hages, assembly GCA_018244895.1. Classification (NCBI taxonomy): domain Eukaryota; kingdom Metazoa; phylum Arthropoda; class Insecta; order Lepidoptera; family Hesperiidae; genus Myscelus; species Myscelus amystis. The sequence continues at coordinate 3,631 of DWQT01001117.1, forward strand.
AAAGTATGCAGATCTTAGAAACTTGGCAGCCAATCTTAGCAAAACATTGAATGAGTACAATGACTTATGTAAGTTTTTAATACTCTTTCCATAATTTTTCATATCTCTTTGTCAAAAATGTAAACCAAACAATTTACTCATTTAACTTTGTCACATTATACCTATATTAAAAAGTTTGAGACAGTCAATAATGCATTAAAATTGAGTGGTGTTTCTGTAAAAATTCAGGAAGAACATTTATGAGTGCTTGCGTTATTAAAAACTGTTTAATTGTCATTTAACGTGTGTATGTAATATAGAGTAAGATCCTAGGGCCCCCAGACCTTACTTATTTTTGAAGTAACGAATTTTACAGTGTAGACACTCTTATTATGTGTTTAAGAATATGTGAATTCGAAATACTGATTTTGATTATATATCAAGATAGCAATATAGTTTGATACGTATTATATATCAAACTATACTAGGCGCTGCATATGTCTGCGTTTCTCCCAACACGTTTAAAGTGTCTGGGAGGAATTACCACCCACCGAAACGGGCTGTCAGTATGAAATATTTATTTTAATAATACTCTATGTGATATAATTATATCAAAATCAGTACTTCGAATTTAACAAAAGTTAGCTATGTTTTTTTCTACCTTTCTTACCTGCTACCTGTAAACGGGCTGCCTAGCCAAGCTAGCGAGTATGCGCATATTCTTAAACACATATAAAAGTGTCTACACTGTAAAATTCGTTACTTCAAATATAAGTAAGGTCTCGGGGCCCTGGGATCTGGGACCAATATGTTGTTGACATTGAGATATAAAAGTTCATCATCTATTGTCTTATTGGTCCATATGTCATTCATATTCTTATGCATTAAATTTATTTTTGCAGATCATGTGCTGATTAAGCCGTTGCTGATGCAAATTGACCACATAGATGCACAGGTGTCTCAGTTTGAAGCGAACGCTTACCGCTTGGACGGCTACACCAGACAACTACGAGCCCGTTACCAGGAACTTGAGGAAAAGTAAATGCATTTCTATAATTCTTTAAAATGATACTGTAGCCTAAAGGCTGTTTATAGACCTGTAGTTGAACTAAATTGAACTGTTTCAGCAGTAGTGGTTGTAGTAGTTTATCATAAAATTAATATTAACAGTTATGTAAGTATTATTATGTCAATATAAAATTAAATAATATATAGTCTCCTACAGTGGAAGTATTGTAATAGTTGTCTTCGTACAGAATATCATAGAAGTAGGAATGTATACTGTAACAGAGGTTTGTACATTAAAATTTGTTACTTGAATGTCATTTTACAAAGCAACATTACTGCATCACAATAATGACTGCTGTTTTCAAGTTTTTTTCTTAATGTTTATGTAATAATATTTATATTATAGACTAAATATGAATGTTTAAATTTTCACTTTGTTGTAATTTAATGTTTTCGCGTGTATATAAAGAAATCCTAATTATTTCTTGTTACATTAATTTTGTTACTGTTTAATGATTGGAATAATTTATGTACTTATTCATGGAAGAAATATTATTTAAGAGAGTTTATTTGTACCAGTCTCAATATAATATAATGTAATATAATAATAATTCAGACCAAGAGTTGACAGAAGATTAAAATTTAATCAGAGGTATTGGGACTTGCTTTAGGCATATGCGTTCGCATTTTAAAAATAATGTCTTAACGGTTTGACTAGCTTAAAAAAAATCCTGAGTCACAATGTTGGTCCTGTTGAAAGGTTCATAAATAGCATCATTAACTAAGAAATGATTTTCATTTATTTTGAAATAATTTTAATTTTAATTTTAATTCTTCAGATAATTTTGTAATACACCCATTTTTCAGTGCTATTGCTATCAATTTTCTTAAAAGAAATGTCCATGAACAAATTATGCTTAACATTTTTTATTTTGCTTTTACACTTTCCTGCTTTTTGTTTGAAATAGATTAATCTTGTAAATAATCATGTACAGATTTAAAAAAATTTCAAACATACACAGTTGTAAGAGTTTGAGTTCTGTAATACGATAAAAATATGTTTGTTATTTTATTGTGGTTTTGTATGATTGTTAATTTTGTAATCTTCCGAGGTTTTAGATATATCTGCTAATATAGTACTTTCACATTCAATTCAACCGTATTATAATATACATATATGTATTAATTAATGATTATTGGTATTTTTAATGACTATACAAATATATAAGGTACTTAATTGAAAACATTATTTCATTATTATATCCTTTAAAAAAATATTGTTACTTTTAAAAATCAACAGGGTACTGGGTACAAATAATATTAGAAATAAAAATACGCATTTGTGTATTTTAAATGTTTTTATAACAAGTATTAGTTCCAATAAAATTTTACAAGTTTCTTTTGTACAAGAACGGAGTAATCTCCGAGTATTGAAACTTAAATGCATTTCAGATATTAGTGGCATTAACTGTGGATAGTGCTTTAGAAGGATTTAGGGTCATGTTCTAGTGGAGGGGGTCGCCCCGCGAACCTGTCCCGCCGTGCATCCAGCGTCGCCACGACTCTTATTGAAATACAAACAAACACTGGTGTACTATAATAAAGCTACAGTAGCGCATTTTACGCCCTATTAACTATCAACTTATGTACTAAAATTCATGCATTTTCTCTTCTTTAAGTAACTTAAAAATCACGTCCAACCTGTTTGATCATTTACAATAGAAATATGCTTATTATAATACTTAAATGTTTGATTACCTGTACTGCGTAATGATTACAAAATTAAATGCCGCGAATCACAATTAGTTTAACGATTATATTTGTTGAGACGCAATTATGTATTACATACTAAATAAAAGCATACAGGATACAACATAGGACGCACCTGGGAGCAATGTAGTAATGGCAGGCGTGTTTTATTAATAAGCACTAAACTGACAGCTTAAGAGCTGAAGTCACACATTCCAATGACGGTAGATTACCAATAAGCTATGATTTGTACGAGATATGTACATATAGCGCACAACAACTCTTAATCGTGCGACAAGCAGAATCAGAATGTGTTATGTTATTAGGATTTACTTTTGCTTATTGTATTTACTAAAAACTCATATTTTGTAATGTTCATTCCATTCCATATTTATTTCGGATCTCGGTAAATTGCCGTGGGTGTTCAAATAAATTGAGTACCTAAAACTTTACTGTTTCCAATAGACATTATTGAATGTATATTGGATGCGACGCCTTTTACTTTAAAATATTTTGTTTTCTGATATGAACTGCTATAGTCATATAATAGGAGATATTGTTGACCGTAATCTAAATGTAAAACTCGTCTGTTAGTGGTTGTCATATTACATGAGCCTAGTTGCAATGTATCGTAAACATATCCTGTTAATTTAAACTATACCAAGAAAAAGTTCAAGTTTTTTATTTAAATATTTGCACTGGGTTTCCATCTATTGCCTTTTAAAGATACATATTTATGTACTTTCACTAATTGCAATTAAGACGGGTTTGTTCAATTATTATTTATTAAAAAGGGAGAAATACATTATCAATAAGGCAGTGATCGTTACGCGACTGTAAATATCACCCATTTTGGTTTAGGTAGGTTTATAGGTAGGTTGTAAGACTTGTCTTTCCTCAGTTCCCATCCTCAGTTTGTATTAATTACCATTCACGTTGAAAATTATGTATATTCACAATTTTCTATTTAAATATCCTCGATACCTACAGCGTTGTCTAAAAATAGGTACTCAATTAATTAGTATCATTTAATATTTATTTTTATACGTAATTAGTATTCATTTTGATATTATAATATACTATGTACGAAGGAAATGTGTTTCATCTATTTTGATGATTTCAAACACAAAGTGAAAGGTACCTATAATTAAACTTGTAATTGTCATACAATTACATTTTTAAGAGGTGACGGATATTTTGTGCGATCTCATTTAAATCATACGGTACCTAGTCATTTGTGCACAAGATTTTGTGCTGATAGAATGTCTAAGTATTTATTTGCTTTTCATTGTTGAGTTTAATGTTCCATCAAGTACGGATAGGATCGGACCTCCACAAGTAAATATTATATCATTAGAGAGTTGCTTAAATTAATAACAGTCATTGTATCACCGCAAATGTTTCTTACGGCATCGACGCGCCATTATCGCTACAATATACTGTACGGAGGTATGCAAGTACTTTAAAATATAATTTTCTAATGACATAGATTTCATTTCTATTGCATCGAGGACCACGCTCCGTACCTACGTCGATGTCAATCCTCCTATACATAGAAAATATAACCTACTCAGTACTTCATTTTAGAATAATTGAGTGACGGACGTGGTTTTCGTTGGATAAAGATAAATAGTATTGTTAAATAAGGTACATAGTATTAAAATATATGAGCAGTGATCGTTGCGACGCCTGTCTAGTGACATATACATTAGGCCGTGCTACCTTCAGCCACCATGATAGTCTACGGAACCTCTAGTCTTAATATTGAATTGAGCAGTTGAGAGATGCACGGACGAACAGATCTACTACAACCCTGTAGTAACTACTGATCCCTAACTAATTAATAATGAAACGTTAGTTCGTCTTCTAGGGGCGTATAAGTTTAAAAGCTTTACATTCTTAAAAGTCTTCACAAATTGTATAACTAACCATAACCTATTCTTTTCATCAATTAAAATGATAATGTTTTAATATCACTTAATACTACAAATGAATCTCTCTATATGTAGTAACAACTGATATATAATTACGAAAAAATAAGCGATGCCAACTATATGAATTACGTAAAATATTCTAATATTTTGCACTCAATAAATTACAATACATTTATATAATCAATTCCCGCAACTGCAATTAAACTGTACCTATCTGTCCGAATGTAATCATAATTTATTTATAATATAATAATTTATGTGGTAATAACTATAATTATTTCGGTCATTTTAGATATGACGTTAATTTATAATTAGGTATAACAATAATAATAATTATGAGTAAAAGGAGAATAAAAACATTCATAAAATAATATAATCATGTATAAAAAATTAACAATATAATAAAGTCACAGCATGTATGTACATTGTATTTTTGTACACGTCCGTGACAATATATTTATAATTGTCGTAAGCACAATGTACCTACCTACTCTCGTCGTACCCATTTTACATTAATATTTCTACATATTAGTTGGCATATGACCCGTGCTTTATCGAAGTAGATACGGCGTCCGCACACTCAGGTTTTACATTTCACGTCATTGCACTCTAGAAGTATTCGATAAAAATCTACTACATTTTATATAATGAATAATCCTTCCCGCTTCATACTTATGAGTAAACTTTATAAATACCAGAAGCTAGAATCTGTAAACATTTTGTCGTTTGACCGACTCATATTCGATTCTCAACGGAACCTCACTCCCCGATTTTCTTAAATCATCGATTTCATTAATCCTTATTTTTAGTAAAATTTCATGACGACCTAATTAAAATGGGTACAAGAAACCGATGGCACTTTACACAGTACCTATGCATTTCGTAAATTATGTCATAAAATGACAGACTAAATAACTATTTTAACTTTACGCCGTGACTTACTGACTAGCTTCGCTTTATTAACCTAATCACATCGATTTAGAACATTTGTTGTGTGGTAGTGATAGAGGCTCGGCCCTCGACTTGACGTTTCAGTCCATGAAACAAGAAGTTGGCGGCGGCCTTGATCGGCGCGACTAGCGGCGCACGCGCAGCGGTCCCCCATTGTCAGACGCCGCCGGCGGCCGGGAAGCGGGGCGGCGGCAGCGGCGGCGGCGGCCGCCCCGCCTCGCCCGCGCCCGACGACTGCTCCGATACTGCAATTCACAGCATTGCGACTTCATTTCCTCGATCATCTGTTTTATCAGTGGACATAGTACCGACACGCAGGCCTACTGTAGGGCTACTGTAGCACATGCGACTAGCTGGGCGACCGAGCCTCGCTCGGATGATGATATTTCTAAATGAACCACATCTATTTATATAAGTATGAATTTATTTCCATGAAAACGGTTCTAGCGATAACTCTGGGTGAAGTTTTGAAGAAGATAAGAATGATCATTCTATTGTAAATAATTTACAGTTTTATTGAAATAGTCACAATCAGCTAAGCGTTTTTTAATAGCTTACTATGGAAAGCAACTCCATCTGATTATGAATAGTTTACATTGTATTATTTAAGGCGAGGTACCTACAACCAAAATGAAGGTTTTGAATAGAAAAAATGTAGATAGAGAAAAGAAACTAACGCAGACTAAAAATTTCTTTAAAAACACCTTGAAAAAATGCGAATGTCCAGGTCTACTAATTTAAAGGGGTAATACATAATATGTATGTATTAAACTACATGTTTATTAGTACTTTTATTTTATTAAAGAAATGAGCTGTTCCACGCGGTATTACCCGCGTAAATTTCTAACCTGTGGGAATTTCGGGTTAAAGAGTAGCCTATGTTTTTCCTCATCACTCCTGTAGCTTTTAATAAAAGTTCCATTAAAATCTGTTCAGCCGTTTCTGAGATTAGCCCGAAAAAACAGCAAAACAGACAGACCACAGAAAAAAAAAGTTTGTGTTTTCCTTATTACACTGTCACACCGGGTCTCGGTTAGGTAGAAAACACCAAGTGCCAAGTATCTCTGTCCTAACAAACGTATTGTATAGAATGGTGAAATAAGAGTAACTATGAGCACTTGAGAATACAATTCTTTTGAAATCACAGACACATTAATAGTAAATTTACCTTAGCACTCTATAATTAGTTAAAATAAACTTATATTAATTAATTATTTACCTAAGAGTAATAAAAAAACACTTTATTAGATTAAGTGTAAGTACCTGTAAAGGGGTTTATTTTGTATAACGTGATGAAAATATTACTTATTTCTAATTAATTCTCTGCACGTCTTACTAGCAGGCTATTACGCGCGCAGAGCAGAAGAAATTAGTGCATAATAAGAAAAATAATGATTGTGACGATATATTTCAGATTTTATATTGTATATTGCTGAGAAATCGGTTAAATAACGTTGGCTACTCTCATAGAATTGAGCCTCGAAATAGTTCGGTAATAATGAGAACAATATGGGCATACATTGCAGCAATGTACATATAAAAGGTGAGAAGATTGTGGGCACGGCAAGCGGAGGTGGATGGACGGGGAGGCGGGCGGCGGCGTCACCCGCGTCACTCACGTGAGTCATGCTTCTCGTCCGCGGGCGCGGGCGGCGGCGGCGGCGGGAGCTGTTGCTCCAGCGCGTTCACGCAATTCATCATACTCCCGTACAGCCGGCTGTCGCGGAAACTGTCCCTGTACAACACCCACCAATGTCAGCTGAACGGACCGGCCGTGACTGGAATTATTCTCATTTATCTCACAGTTTATTTTTAACCCACGTGTTCTCCGAATGGATAATATTGATGCGTCTGAGCTTAAACAAAGTTATCTATCTCGTTGGTACTGCGTACTCGATGCAGTGTTATTTCGATAACTACTGATAGGTATCTAAAACCAGTTTGCATTCTACGTACCTAAAAATTATTCACTGTGCCCGTCCCCAGCTCTTGCCAGAGATGCTCTCGCGTTTTCCTATTTACATAGATTTGGTTGGAAGGATAACAAACACATGTTCACCCAAAGAAATTATATCTGTAAAATGTCTGTTTACGTGATAACCACTTGTGCATCGCGTGCCAATGGTTAATATAGCGAATTTAGGTGAATCGTGCTACATGTATAAAACACCGATGTATCGAGTATGCATGATTGTGTTCGTCGGACACGAGGTGTGATTACTGATTGTGCCTTACCTGCCGTTGGAATTTCGGAACAGTGCCAAAATCTCTTCGAAGGTTTTATTTTTTGTTTCAGGAACTTTTTTATACGTAAATATCCAAAAAATTGCAAGGAATACACTAAAGGGCAGGAATGTATAGTTTTCCAGTAAAGCCTGTAAGAAAATAATAACGTTGTCAATACAACATTGAATATATCTACTTTATAATTGTAATATATGGAAATTGTTATTTAGATATATGTAATTGTAGGCATACGAGTATTAGGTACGATGTATAATAGTTACGATAAATACCTTCATGCTCGGAAAGCCGATTCCAACCACGAAATTGGCCATCCAGTTAACTAAGACGGCGATCGCCATTGCGCTCGGCCGAGGCCCCTGCGAGAAGAGCTCGGCCGTGATGAGCCAGGGGATGGAGCCGGGCCCCACGGCGAAGAACACCACAAAGCTCAACGTGGACACCACCGACAAGTAGCTCATCCAGTCGATCATTTCCTGCACATATCCGAAAAACTCCTATCAGGCGGTAGCAGCGATGTTCTTTCCCGTAACCGGCCGGAGTAGAAATAAATCACAAACATAAATGCCCATCACACACATATTGACCCTTGTGTCTTCTCTTAGTTTTTATATAAAGTTATGCTCGACAGTTATACTGTTCTGTATAGGTACGGCGAGTAGTGTAGAATATACTATTTCTGGAAAGATTATCCTTCATCAGGTGACCGAACAGTGCTGGAGCAGTGAAGTACGGTTTTAGTTCATTGGCTGTATTGCGTATGCTATAAGTTGTGAAAAGTGCCTTCTGCTTTTGAGCAGCGTTGTGTTGAAAAATCTCGCTTCTTTTAAAAGGCGTGCGCCAGAGCTCCTCGTGAAACTAACGAGTTCAACTGATCATATCTTTTAGTGTTGTGAACATAAAACGTGTCTGGTGCTTTGTGAGTGATGTACCTAACATTTATATCTGAGAATTTATTTCTTTTTATTTACATAGCTTTCCTACCGAGAGTCCGGATTCGGTGACAGGAAAGTCGTGATTAGGGAGGAGAACTATAGCTAAGCAGAAGCAAATAAAAATATAGGTAGAAAGTGGAGGACGTCAATAAATAAATAAATAAATAAATAAATATTGATGCCGTGCATGGCGTAGCTACGTAATGGCGTCTACAGAGATTAATGACAGGCTACGAAAAACATGTAATTATTCTGTTTCTTTCTTTAGTGAAACTCCTGAAATATATTCCTTGAATTCCAAATTGAACTACGAAACTAAACTAAAAGGAGACGATGTGAATTTTAGAAAGCATAAAAAAACAATAAAGCGTGCGTAAGCGGTTACACTGACGTATCTAATTAATTAGTGTTATGAATTTATTGTTTCTCATAAGAAACTATAGTGCAAGTTAAATTCTTGTAAAATTTTGCCTCAATACCGGATTTTTAAAGATTCATAGCACTAACCATTTCTTATACAATAATAATACATTATTGACTAGTTAACTATTCTTCATAAGTAAGTTTCATTTTAAGACTTCCGGCAATGAATACTGAATGAATGAAGATTTTTCATAGCCGTCTTACAGTGTCTTTAGATAACGATGACATCACTTAGTGCTTGTTACTATTAGCACTAAGTGATTACTTGATCTACAAGCACACTTATTTAAATGAATAGGTATAAAATTCTAGACCCTTTAAATACCAGATCACAATTACCAGTACTGATATTTCAATAGCCACCAATTACGGTTAAACTTATTTTACAAGTTGCATGATATTGTCAATATCTGTTTGCAATAAGTGTACTCTTGTTTTGTAACTGGAAATATTTGCAACCATCATTTCGTAATTTATTAATTTAACCAAAATCAATTGTGGATAAATCTTAAAAATAGATTGATGCAATAACAACAACACCTTGGAAACAGGACCAACTTGTTGCTTACTTCCTTCATACTCTCTGTTTGATATGTGATGTTTGCCAGCAATCAATCAAAGAGGTGGTTGTAATTGCCATCCTTAAAGGAGGTTTTATGGTGTTCTTTAATGTAATTTAGATCATCCAACTTGAAGTAATATCATCTGATGCCCGGACGATATTTGAATTTAGAATTACATTAGACACACCTTTATTAGAAAAGAGATGGTGATGAATATCGAGAAAATGAACATTCCCCCGAGGCCGTACAAATGCAGCGTGCGACGCCCGGTGCGGTCCATGAGCGGCAGCGACACCAATGTCATGCCCACCATAATGGCTCCAATGCCCATCGTGGCAAACTTTGCTGACTCCTCCGTCAGACCCGAAGACGTGAACAGGGATGTCGAGTAGTAAAACACCTGAAACGGCATTGACACTAAATCACGTTGTGTGATTCTCAACGGCTTAGTTTAACTTAGCCTTATTACATTTTATTGCCTTATAGTATATTTTTGCCTAATAGTAAATTAGAGTGAATAAAAAATCTTTAACAGTGGATATAACGTTATAATATTGTGGTTTTGTAACCGGTCTATTGTGAGTTATCTTAGTGTTTACCAGCTTCAATCCGCGGCCACGCGCGCGTTGAAGTCGAAGTAAAAGAATTCCCCTTTCCCTATACTTAGGTACCTTAGAAATGTCCTACTACCTTTGGTATATCTAAATTCATATACTACATATTTACTTATTGCCATTAAGAAATTCTGAATTGCAACGTGTGCGAAGCCGCGGACAAAAGCTAGTTACACATACATACAAACCTTCCTCTTGAATCACTCTATCTATTAAAAAAATATGGACTGCTGACTGTGCCGCAGAAGAAATTAATCCGTAACAGCGTAATGGATTTTTTAAAAGTTCTAATGGCTGTTTTCGGATGGAATATTTATAATTACATATTTACCGCGTTGATTCCGCTGAGTTGCTGGGACAGTTGCATTACGACGCCGATGAGTAAAGGAGCGCGAAGTGTGGGGGAGCAGAGCAACTCTCTCATAGATATAGAAGCCTCCGCCTGTTGAGCTCGTTCTTCTGCACGCATTTCTTCAATATCTTCTTCCACCTGATACATTTCGTATTATAATAGGGATACGTAGAAAGGCATTGCGTTAATGAAACATTGAAATAGCAGTTGACATTGTGTATGATTACTATTGGAATTTAAATACCTGATTACTCGCCCGCAGTCTTCTTAAAGCTCTTCGTGCTTCTTCCTCCCATTGTCGTGTAATAAGCAAATAACGAGGGGACTCCGGACACGCAGGCAAAAGCAAGAGCTGTAGGATGGCAGGACAGATCGCCAAACCTTCAAATGAATATTATTAACGTTCAACTATAAACAAGGTTAAATAGGTAGGTACGATTGATTTACTTCAGGTATAAGAATATCACTTTAAAACGAATGATGAAACGTTTAGATTATAAATAGACGTACCGAGTAATATGGGCCACCCTTCATCAGTGCCAAGAATCTGCTCGATGCCAAGGACTTGAGACAACAACAAGCCGACCGTCACTGCGAGCTGGTTAACAGTGCCGAGGCCGCCCCGCAGGTTCAATGGTGCGATTTCCGAAATATACATTGGCACTAACGATGTATTAAGCCCTAAAAGATAAATGAGTACATAAGCAAAACCTAAGCTAATACCTCAATTATTAGATTAATTAAAATCATTTAATGCACATGAAACTATAATAGTTTCTATGATTATGAACTAGACCAATGTTAGTTCGAGTTGATTATTCAAATCGAGTAAGATGCAAATTATATAAATTACGGTGTGCGCTATTGAAACCGCTAAAACGATGCGGTCATAGTTAATTTAGCTCCAATTAATGCTGCGGCTATTGTTAGTTGTACAATGTCCCAAAATACAAACAAAAAAATAACTATATTATTATATACGTAGGTTTACTGTACACAAATACATATCTATATATTTATATAAAAAGCACATTGTTTCACAATATATTTTGTAGGTACATTATCTATAATATTTAGCCATCTAGCCAAACATTGCAGGGCAATTTGCTGCTATTTGTCAACCGATTTTCCTTTTCTTTCTTTGTTCGGTAGCTATTGACGATCAATGTAAACAAAAAAAACATTTTGGAAACACAATGAAAAAAAGAAAATTGAAAATGGAATCTAATGTAAACTGTGGACCACCGGTCGAACTCAACTCTTTATATTTGAAGAATGAGATTTTGTGAACATCACATTGTGTTAAATGGATAATTACCACAATTGACTCCGATTATAAATCTACCAAAGAAGAGCATTTCATAACAGTGCGAGATTTTGGTGAAGCCCATGAGACTTGCGCCGCTGATGCCTAAAATGTTGTTAAGCAGAAGGCCACCTTTCCTAAAAAAGATTAGAAGGAGAGTTAAGTGTTATTTCTCACAAATACACATGACATATAGTTAAACAGCTGGAGAGACATGTTTTGATCAAATAAGCGCGAGCGCTATAAATGGCGTTACGGTCGCAACAACGGTTTGACGTATTAAGAAATAAATTGTTTTTTACACGCGGGCGAAGACGCGGTAACAAAAGTTGTATTATGATGTTTTTTTTATATGAAAAAAGTACAAAATAAGCAGACAATAATTGCCTGTGGCCTAAGGCCGCACTGTTAGCCGATTTAATTTTAGTTGTTAGTAGCATCACAACTGTACAGCCATTTATTAATGCTATTAACAACTAACTAACTTGTTTGCAAGTTTTTAAGTTTAAACAAATATGATAAACTGAATACAATGATATAAGGTATACATAGCTTGTAGTCTTAATGAAAAGATGAACCTACCTTCCAAATCGGTTTGCGATCATTCCTCCGGAGAAACCGCCGAGCATGCCGCCGATGGCGAAGATGCTGACCGCTATAGAGTACAGTCTGTTCACGGCATCTTCTTGAATGTCTTTACCATAGCGATCTTTGTATACATCCTTCATGAAATTTTCGATGTTCTGCGCACAAAATAATCAATGAATACTATTAATTGTTGAACTGAATATACGCCAAGATAAATGATGCTACGTGGGTTATCCGATATAGAATGCCAATAAGCAGTAAGTCCTTCCATTGTACAAACAACAAATATAAAAAAGACTTATAAGGCCTGCGCCATACACTTACTAAAGAACCTGTGGCCAATAATAGCTCATTTCATATAACACATGAGCTCAAAACACAAAAGTTCAATGTCCGTGAAATCGACATGAATCATTATAATTTGGTGAAGCAAATGCATTCCGTAACCACTTACAATTAAATGACCTTGAAGAACCATATGAAGTATCAAGTACGTTTTTTTTAATATTAGATATCTCACTCTGCCGGGGGCGTTGATGACACCAGTGTTGTACCCGAACTGCAACATTCCGAGCACTGCGGCTAAGATGGCGTATGACAAGAAGAATGTCAGACCCTGAAAAGAAATGAAATATTTTTGCAATTGGTCTTTAAATGACAGAAATTGTTTTATAGGTAAACACGTGGACACGTATACTGCAATATTTTCTTCAGAAATAATCACGTAGTCATTTTGACGTATTGCCTACGTTATTTCTATGTAAAAAGCACTTATTTAATAATACCTCAACTTATGTATTTAAAAATTAGGCTTCTTATATGACAATTAATGCCAGCAATGTTTATGAAATAAACAAAATCGTACATTAAGATAATGGGTTGCCACTCGTACTTATTCAAATAGATTGTTTAACATGAAACGCTTTCCAAAACGAATAGCCGTTTGCAAATACAGGGTAACATTGAATGTGGTGACAAGATCGATTATTGCTTTGCAAGTAATCTTTATTCCCAAGCTTTATATTACTGTGTATAGAGGAAAGAAATCATTATTCGATAACTCATGTCATTGCATCGCCAGCTGCGGAACTTTATACTTTAGTTTTTATACTTTAACTTTAACTTTTCCTCTATATAATCCTAATTCATGGTCAGACACGTAATGTTTTTTCTTTAGTTCCGATACATATTCTCCAGAACGCATTGGACGTATGACGTACCGCTCTGTGACTGCGTCTTGAATAGACTCTACCTTTTGTAAATTGCGTGTCAGGAAGTCGGACTAATAATCTATATCTATCCTATATCTCATGGGTATACATTTACTATAGTGAGTTATCGAAAGCTAATAATGGGTTAGCACGTCTTAAGTATGAACGATAGTAATTTTCATAAAAGCAAGTGAAATTCTGAAATGGCATTCCATTTACTGGTGCAAATGGATTAATTATGGTAATAATAGCGAAAAACCGCTGGTGATAAAGGGCATTTCATCACCTGCTCGAGGAGCCGAAGCTTCCGGCGCTGAGAGTGTTCTTCGAGCCTGTCCACGTACTCGCGCAACTCTTCGATCTCTTCTTTCACCTGCTGCACTGTGTCCAGCTCCTGCTTGATGGCAACCATGTCTCGCTTCACCTGCCCGTTACAATAACAATGTATCACTTCCGAGAATGTACCGTACAATCGTACGCTCTCGACGCGGTCTATACAACTGCACGACTAATATTAAATCAAAGCGCCGTTTTATTAATATTAGCAGAAATAATTGTGCAGTCAATGCCATTATGAAAACTAGGTCAAATCAAATCAAAATCATCTTTATT
>DWQT01001118.1:0-18098 GCA_018244895.1 Myscelus amystis hages
CATGTATAACTAGCTTGGCAGGTGGCCTCGCACGCGTTGCAATTCAGAATTTCATGATGGCAATAAGTATAAATTTGGTATATGAATGTAAATATGCCATTTATAGCAGGAAATTTTTACGGTATAGGGTAAGACTCCGAGTTTAACGCGCGCCAAGCCGCGGGCAAAAGCTAGTTCTATATATACATAGATGTATTTTAGTATGAAAAGAAAAACTTTAATTTTTTGTACCCGACAGAGGTGAGCAATTTGAATTCTGTGATTGTACAATATACAGTAACCGCGATACGATTGTCAACTTAGAACTGTTCAGGAGAAACTGTATTATTTTGCCGTGCAAGAGTGTTTCGTTCGACTTTCAAGGGGCGAAGTGGTAGCTAAAAAGCCTTCACAAAAATCTTGTTGTTGTGTGCTTCTGAACCAAGATATTTAGCGAAAACATTGGCAATACGTGCTGGTGAACAATACAGGATGCAGTGCGTGAAGTAATAGCTCCATCCCGTATCCGTTGTTGCATACGGATTTGCATCACCGTATCAATTTACGATGTGTTGTTTACATAATTCTGAATAAGTAATTTTGTCTGCCGCGAATGTTTTCGTTTCACGCTTGAATGTTGATTATCGCTTACCAATAACAACTCGGTTTAACAATAAGAGCTAACTATGACAATGGCTAACGGCCGCAGGAATATTTAATTGCAAATATTAAAAATAAACTGCATACGAATACGATTGACATTTTCTTAGATGTATCCAAATTCTCTGTGCAAGTTGATGCAAACATATTATATTTATGCTTGGGATAGAAATTGGGATACACCCATAATATAAATCGTCTCTATTGTTACACTAACGCAGTTTACTCTGAATTCTTATATGTACTGTTTAATGTAGTAAACCGAATTGTGTCAACTGTAAAGTAAATGTTAATTTCTATTAAGGAGTTATAATTGATCATCACATTGTAATTGTTTTCAATGATTTCTTTAAACGTGACGTGTGTAATATAAATAACAAAGGTGAAGATGTGAAACTAATGTTTCAGCTGGCAACCGATAATCGATTTCGTGGAGTCGAAGTACGAGGAGTTCCTGAACGCCGAGTCGCGGGTGGCGCGCAAGGCGGCGCCGCCCGACACGCGCGTGCACTGCTGCCTGTACTTCATCGCGCCCAGCGGCCACGGGCTCAAGCCGCTCGACGTCGAGTTCATGCAGCGGCTGGGCGACAAGGTCAACATCATCCCCGTCATCGCCAAGGCCGACACCATGACGCCCGAGGAGTGCAAGGACTTCAAGGAACAGGTATATTCGATGTAGAATGCTTTCGTCCGTTCTAAGTAGCAGCATAACAGTAAACAAAAACTTAGGTGTTTGAGACAAAAACTGTTTTAAAAGTTTTATCTAAAGGATGCAGTGACATTAAGAAAACATACAAGCAAAACATTGCCAACAATGGAGACAATAAATGTGAATGATGTTTATGCCATCACTGTTCTTGGTTGCGATAAAAATTCATGATTACAACAGCACAACCAAGTCATTTGATACTTTATTTTATTTTTATTCTAATCATCCCCTTGTACATGGAGGAATACTCTAATTGTGCTCTATTATAGTTTGGTAAATTAATACATCCATATTTTATTGATATGAGTATTTTTAGGCTAGCGGCGTAGATTCTGCCTTTCATTTGTTCAATTCGTGGATAACACGGCCGGCACATGTACACAGCGGCACTAATGTCCCGGCAGATAATGAAGGAGATCGCGCAGCACAAGATCAAGATCTACGAGTTCCCGGAGTGCGCGGGCGAGGAGGGCGAGGCGGCGGAGGCGGCGCGCGCGCTGCGGCGCCGCGTGCCCTTCGCCGTGGTGGGCGCCAGCTGCGTGCTGGAGCTGGACGGCCGGCGCGTGCGCGGCCGCCAGTACCCCTGGGGCGTGGCCGAGGGTGACCGCCTGCTCTTTACCGCCCGCCTCCACCCGCGCCCCTCAATACACCCTGGACCCTTCGATACACGCCTCGCTCTCTTTACGACGCTCGACCCCACACCGCGGCCTCACCTGCACAAACGTTTCCGTTGTTTCCGCATTCCGCTACTCCGACGTCTATCGTATACGCTTATTATGGAATTATTCAAATTCAATTCGTTTCCGACAGTCCTTTCAAATAAATGTTTCCTTGATATATTCAGATTGAATAACGAAAAGGCGTTTTGGAATAACCGGAATATAATGGTTTTATTTGCACATGCCATGCAGTCATCTTTGATGCATTAACATCAAACGTTTCAGCTTGTAAACAAGATCAATCTTGCTCCCACTCGAGACTTCTATTTGCTTTGATGGTTGTTGATGCTCATGAACATAAATATGTTTATCAGAAACATGATAGCTTGAAGGATACACCGCCTTGAATTATATTTAGATAATACATATGTCATAATTGGTATTCTCGAACCACCACAGTGTAAGGTTCTTGAAAAAAATGTACTAGCATTAGTCATTGAAGCCTTACAATGTACAAATATGTATATATTCATTGACCAAAATATTTATTGAAAGCTATATTTAAAATAGAGGAAATAGCTCAATAATGAAATAATCAAATCAATAGCTCTCCAAGAGCCAATATGATAAGTCCTTTTCAAAGATGTCCCGTACTACTGCTAATGTAAAATTTAGCTCATAACATTAAAAAAATGTTAGTGTAAACGCAAATAAAATATTATTAGCAGATTTTATAGGAAAAGATACCAATGTTTGTACTTTTTAAAATTAATTTGAGGGTTTATTGCTGAGCGACTGTACACTGTCCAGTAAATGCAACACAATAACACAATAAAGCAAACATAAACGCATTTTTACAATAAAAACACCTTCGTACATGTGAATATATTTTGGTTTACATGGGAATGTCGGCCACCGTAAAGTATAGGTGGGATAATATTTCAGTGGAGAACCTGGAGCACTGCGACTTCATAGCGCTGCGCAACATGGTGATCCGCACGCACCTGCAGGACCTCAAGGACGTCACCAGCTCCGTGCACTACGAGAACTACCGCTGCCGCAAGCTGGCCGGCCTCTCGCACGACGGCAAGCCGCACAGGATCAACTCCAACAAGTATGTTCTACTCCTGCCTACGTCCGAATACTATGGACTATGTCCCCTTCGTGTCGACTTAGACGTGCCAACGAATGTTCTACTGCTTCCTACTCTCGCTCGTCCTCTATCCAAATACTATGCGGGCCCTTTCGTGTCGACTCGTCGCCGCTGAAGCCCACGATTGTCGCCGCTCTTTCTGTTAAATGTCCAAACGATAACGTTTGCCATCCCCGGATATAAAGTCTGTTCAGGCTTACACATCTACCGCAGATGATTTAAATATGGCCGGGGTACCTATTTGATACGAATATTTCGGGATATACTCCTGAAAACCATCAATAATAATTTGATAACTGTAATATGTACTATTTCATGATGATGTATATTTTTATTTAATTTAGTAATCCACAAATTAACCTAATTTGCTATTTTGATCATCAATTCCATTTATAACTAACCTCTTCTGTTCTATAAGTGTTTGTGTTACCTTACAAACTTGAGCTTGAGCTATATATAAACATTGAATCGTTTATTCCACAATGGATGTCTTAAAATGAATTTTTAGTTACATTGTTGAGGCATGGTACGATTTAACAACCGATGTGGACGGGGTTGGCGAAATTGACTCTTTATGACAATTACTAACATCAGGGAATATTAAATATCTTGGTTTCTTTACTGTTGTCGCCACATGAAGGTGACCAGACTTAAACCTATATATTTATAGTTGAACAAAATTTCACTTTGAAATGAAATATTCTGGATAAATGAAAACTATCAGTGACGTAATGTTTTTCATTGCTGCATGTCTGGTCACCTTTTGATTGTACTTTCTTCTTCTTACTGTCGCAGTCGGAGCTACAGATTTTATTTCATTATCACTATAATAGAGGTGCGCAATAGCTGCATACATTTTTCTATTACTTAAATGTTTCGTGCTTGGGCATGCAGAAATGGAATATTATTGATATAATTCATTAATTAACATTTTACCATCATCATTTGACATGGATCATTTTAACTATCCCTGTATCGCACCATCACGCAGAAAGTTTCATGTATCCGAACAACGGTCAATATAATGTACACTTATGTTTAAAACGATTTTAGTGAGAAATACTTTCGGGATTCGATGACGCCGGTCTTTAAAATATCCATGCTCAAATGCCATGAGTCATAATAACTTTGCGGTACACACGCATCTACAGTGGCATTAATAACAATTTATTGTTCAACGATCCCTGCGTCACGTCGCGGCCGCACGCCGCACCTACGTAATGCACTCTCATGAACAAAACATCTATTTTGATAGACAGTGCGTCCCTCTCTCCCTGTCTTAAACCAACACGCGTGTCAAGTTAGAAATGATTATATACATAATATATGCATATGCGTGCTACGGCGTTTAACAATCATTACAGATTTTAAAAAAATATTTTTCACTTGGATTTTCTTTAGGACCTTGATAATCGGCAAAAAGTTTTAATGGCTTAGAGATGTGCTCACATTTATTATGTTGAAACAAATATATTCATAGATCCTTCAAATGGAAGGTGATGCAATAATAGGATTTATATGAAAAACAAAATCGGCCGATCGATAAATATTTATGATGATTAATGAATATTTGTAAATAGATTGTTTGTTTAGATTTATTTTGGGGTTATTAATGCCAAAGTAGATAGTGGGCCCGGCCACGTGGTGTACGTTAACTATGGTTGTGTTGGTGTTCAGTTTGTGCCCGCAAGGACTGATGAACAGTTTCATAACCGTGTGGTAAGTTCCATGGCACACATTATCCTCTGTGTGTTTTTTATTATCATTACCTACATTTTTCATCTTACAGCACGGGGTTATATTAGTTTGCATGCATAATGTTTCAGAGTATAATAATGTGTTTTGTTGATTCGGTAGTTCTTTTAATTTTCCTACAATTGTAGTACACCATAGCACAGATGATTTGTGTTAGGAAACTATTGACATTCTCAGCTCTATGTATCTATTATCTATTTTGTTATTAGAAGCTTTAAATTGTGTCACAGTAATAAAATTTATAATATTAGTGAGAGGTATGTTTCTGAAACTCTTAATAAATTACTATTAAATTTATTACCATACATTACGTTTGTTACTTATTAAGACTGTACAAGTACTGGTGATGATGTAACATTACGAGCAAGTGACGTTGAACTGTAACTGTAACTACAAACATTTTGGTTTTTGGTTTTATTAAATAATTAATAAATGTTACTTAAATATTAAATAGTATATCACTATTTCCTCACTAACAGTTAATTAATTTGTAAAGTGTTAAATGTCTGTTTGTACGTTGAAGTACTGGCTTGTTATACGTCCAATGCTGCTAATGCTTGTTGGTCGGGCGTGCACGTGCATGTTACTGTCTTCGGGTGTAAAGTAAATGTAGGTAGTAATGTGAAGTGATTGACTTTATTATTTTCTTATTTTGTATGCAAGTAATTTTATGTTATATTTGTTCACAGGAATCCTTTGGCTCAAATGGAAGAGGAAAAACGAGAACATGATCTTAAAATGGAGAAAATGGAAAGTGAGATGGAACAGGTGGGGCACCCTGGGTATCGTTTGTATAATATAGAGACACAAATGGGAAGGTTATTTGCACAAACATGGGAGCTTGTAAAGATTTTACAGAATTTTTTGATAGCAATCCATATTTCGTCGCATACATACTACTACTACTACTATAATATTAAATTTAACGTTGTTAGTTAACTGCACTAAAATTATCATTGATTTGTTTTATCATTTATTTACATCGACGCAGAACCGCCAGTTTATTATCTATTTATACTCAATAACTATTTAGTTCAACTCAATAACTATTTAATTCATTACAAGTACATTACAGTACAGTACAAAAAAAAAGAAAGTACATACGGTGTTCACCATCACGCGTTAAGATACTTTGTTTCGTATTTTGCAGACCCATTGTAAAGATTTCAGGAAATTACATGTTTACCGTTTTACATTATATGAGAAAATAAATAGTCGTCGAACAAAACGTGCGGACCCGAAATTACACAAACTTGCTTAATTCCTCATCGCACACCCAACCGCGTAGTGGTTCGATGTGCGTCTCGAGAAACTATCATCCTGGGCGTAATAAATACTGAGAGTGACCGAGGACGCTGCGGGCGCAGGTGTTCGAGCTGAAGGTGCGCGAGAAGCGCGCCAAGCTGAAGGAGTCGGAGGCGGAGCTGGCGCGCCGGCACGAGGCCACGCGGCGCGCGCTCGAGGCGCAGGCGCGCGACCTGGACGAGCGGCAGCGCGCGCTGGCCGCCGAGCGCGCCGCCTGGGAGCGCGACACCGGCCTCTCGCTCGACGACCTGCGCCGCCGCTCGCTCGAGGCCAACAGCAAGGAGTCGGTACCCCCCTCCTCGCCGCCGCCGCCCCACCTCCGCCCGCCGCCCGCCGCTCATCGCCGTTCACTCTCCGTTGCAGGACCGTGGACGGCAAGGACAAGAAGGACAAGAAGAAGAAGGGCCTGTTCTAGGGCGTCGCGCCCCGCGCCCCGCGCCCACCGGCCCGCCGCCGACTGTCCCGGCGCCCTCTCGCGACGCACCACGCTCGCGCCCCCACGCCGCGACGCATTCTGTACCAGTGATTCGGACCGCTCGCTTCGGCACCGGCGAAGCGAGCTACGTCGCTAAACGGACGACCGATTCTTCCCCCGAGTGTACATGTAAGCCGCGCTCGCACCGCGGAGCGCCCCGCGCTTGGGCGAGGGCGGCTCGAGCGTGCCGGTCGAGCCGCGGCTTACGATGGGCGGGTCGGGCCGTCGATGAGATTTCGTGAGATTAAGAAGTAAACGAATAAATATTTGATATAGTGCCATTTTCAGCGTAGTGGTGAGTGTCGCTATTGTCTTCTGCGTAACGATCGTTTGACCCGTAGAAGTCGTTCGACTTTCGATTTCGTATCGCCTTCTAATACAAATTATCATAAAGACGTGGTCGCGCGTGTCTCACTATTGTATGTTATAAAACTGTGTGCTTACACTACATTCTGTCACTAAATTCGAAGAGGATCTCCTCGTAGTGTACGTTGTATATATTTATAATTAATCGTATTTGGATATTAAGAACTGAAGGAACAAAGCTAGATGTATTTGAAGGGATATAAATTGACGAGGTGACGCTGTTGTACCGCCGCGTGGTCGGCGCGGGCGACATCCGCGCCGGCCACTTGACGCAGTGCCCGAGCGAGCAAGGACCGCTGCAGGTAGCGCGGGAACACCTTGTAACATTTAACTACTCGTCACTTTTTAATATTATTAATTATTGTCTTTTATTTAATAATATTAGGTTTTTTATAATTAAATATTTATGTAACTTTCAGATTGGTCATTTTAGAGTGTTGCCACAGGATTAGCAATGTAATCGGAGATAAGGTTTTACGATCGCACCGCTCATAGCTATGCATTAAACTGTACGTATACATACATATAATTATAATTCTACTAATACATTCGTGCAACGATGACAAAAGACTACATCGCGTGTTAACATTATTGTAATGGTCGGCAAAAATTGTTTGTACAGAAGTATGTTATTTTTTCTTCCTTTGTGTATTTACTTGTAAGGTGTATTCACTTGTATTCCATGACAAAGCATTTACTTTAATGAGGCCTAATTTTGTATGTGGTATTTGTTTGCTGAAAATTTGTGTGCTCTGTTTTATACGATGATCTGTTTCGAATTTCAAGCACCGACAGACTCCGACAGACTGTGACAGACTCCAACAGACACGGCCGAGCACAAAATGTTCCAACATGTCCCAACGACGTACGTCCACGGAGTTGCCAAAGTAGCTTGTAACGAAGGTGTGCTCTCATCGAATGTGTAACATTGCATTGTGTTCATATGATGTACCGGTGAGGACATGTAAAATGCAACAGTAACGTGATTAATTAAGCTCAAATCTGTATCCAGTAATGAATAGACACTAAACATAATTATCTCGTTATAACATATAGACATTTACCGATTATATCGATTACGTACGAAATAAATACAATATGGTTTTACACGTAAGGGTGTTACGCATGGTAGTTACTCGAGAACTTTTTATTAGAAGTATGTACACGATTCTAAATTTAGATGTAATTTAGCAGTTTTTTACTTCCTTCAAATCTATGGCGATGCAGTTTCAGCTTATTCAGTGCTAGGAAGTGCCCTCGAGTCGAGGCGTGGAGTGGCACGCGGTTGTCGTATACTTCGGTATATTGTGCTTAGTGATATTAAAGTATGCTCATAGTTCCGTTGTGAGTTGGATCTAGCTCTAGCTCTAGCTCTAGCTAGGTGTTAGCGTTTCTTATTATATATGGGAGTGAATCGCGAATGATCAGCAGCCGCCGGGCGCGGCGTCCACCCCCCGGACGACGCAAAACTACATCCTCTTTAATTTACTTTAACCTTTTATCGGACACGTGTCTGAGTCCTAACACCACGAGTAGAAAGAACGTAAACCGACCTATGTTATACATATAACCTTATTATACATTTGTTCTCTGTTATGAGATATTTGACATTTCTTTGTAAATATTTTCGTTATTGATTACAGTAACTTTTTTATTATCGAAATATTTAAATAATGGCTACGCATTATTTATGAGATATGCATAATCTTTATTTAATCAACATGCCATGGTGAAATTTGTATTATTTCCTATACCACAGTATTGACTTCCGAGTTAAACTTAGGTACGTAGATGTTAAGTGTATGCTTAATTTTGTATTTTGTGTAGGGTTTCGACCCGGTTTACCATACGGATCATTTGCTTAGTCATTACGAAGGATTGTGATGTACGTTGGAGAGCAATGAAGGGCAGACGATGTAATATATTGTACCTTTGAATAAATAAAATAAATACGTAATATATAGTTTCTTGTTTTTGTTCCCCTGTATAAGCTTCTGTCATTTTGTTGTGGTCAATTTGTAATAATAACATTGTAAAATAATTGGCCTTATTTCAAGTGGATACTGAATTCTGATGTTCATAAAAGCATTTACATCATCGTGGTTCCGTCACAGTAGTTGTTGCTGGAGTAGTTGGCAGTACGTGCAATGTCAGGTACGAAGAGTACAAGCTAATAGATTTGATAATAACTTAATTCGAATTATCACTCTTCATCGTTGTCGTTATTCAATTGTGCAAAGTTGTTTGTGAAGAACACAACTAGATAAATGAAACAATTACATTCATACGAATCCATTTTATTTGATAATGTATTAAATCATGTACACAAGCCAACAAAACTACCATTTTCGATCACTACATCCTTTAGTCTACAATTTTCCGTACGGTGCATAACGATCATGCACTTGGTGTTAATAGGTACGCGCCGATTTCACAAATATTGGCATAAAGGCAGTGATGATGGCTATCGTACACAAATTAATAAATCTACATTCCTCGGCCACATCAAAATACAATCCATAAATTCACGAACAACCTCGAAACATTTGTTATGTAAACAACATGACTACACCTACGTATTTTTGGCAGCACTATGGAAAATATACCTCTAATTATTTTAATGAAAATGCAACTTCGAATATAACAATCACAACAGTTTCTTGACAATACAATTTATATTTAAATTTATTCTTAGTAAAGTATTATTAAATCGATTAAAAATATTAGACGATGCGCACATGGCTTATCTATATCTCTTAACTGAATTATATACTATCAAAAGTAATTACTTATTTACATTACAATCTTAATGGGGTTTTACTCCTTCAGTGTTGACATTCATTTTATACAATAATGTAAGGAAATAATAAAAATATATTTTTAGCTAAGGTACTTTGCACCTCTGGTCGTAGTACAAATCGATTTAGACTAAAATATAAATTATGCTATATTATTTGGTTCATTATTCCGCCACAAAAATCCATCTACTACCACTCACGGAAGAAACATCATTTCGAGTTAAAGATTATCTTAGAATATGAAAAAAAAAATTATTAGCAGGAGTCATTAACACACCTACGAGTTAGAAATATCAATAATAATGAGCAGTGCAAATAAGTAATAGAAAGTTATTTGTGAAAAAGAAAAAACTGTATCCACCTTTCGTTCTGACCCTGTCCCAAACTATGCCATGTCTATAATATAAATCTATGAATTAGAATTAATAGTTACTATTTTATTGGTGTTCTTCTCGTGTCACACTAGAGTTAACTACTTTACATTTCCAAATAATACAGGACGTTGTAATAAATCCCAATAAGTATTTTGTAATATCACAAATCACTGTATCGCTAACTTTACACACTAACCAGTTCGAATGAACGACAAATGCGATGGAAATCACTTTTTGTTTAATACTTATAATTTCCAATACTTAATTACCAGCTCAGGCTCCAACAATAGTATGCTCCACAATGCTCCAATTGATTCTTATGCTTTATTTAATAATTTATTCTACGTAGAGGCACAACGGCACAGCTATTGTATTATTGTATTGAGCTCACGTTGTACCATGAACAGTTGTACGCAAGCGGAAGCTAGCGTTCAATTTAAATCTAGCTCATACTACATACCTATATCATTAATTTATGTAAATAGGCAAGAAAGACGCATTGAATGGGCCATGGGGATATTGATAATAATCTGCAGTAGCTAATATACCTACCTATCACTACAGTGTGATGTATGTTAAGCGAAAGTGGCCGTAAATATAAGTACCTACTTATATTAAATCGGAATGGACTGTGCGAAAGGATACCCACATTGCAACTGAATGTTCCGAGGCAATTATAATATGTTTAATAGTTTACAAAGTGATATAGGTATATAGATTTATACAGATTATCACCCCATGGTCACACTTTAAATTTATCTTCTTTGAAGCTACTTTTTTTATAAAAATCTAAATAAAATAGCAATATTTAAACATGATTTATGCATATATTATACTTAGTTCTATTTAAATTATTGCTCTGGGGTTCATATTAAATACAAACAGTCCTTGTTGTATAAAATGTATGCGGATATGGCGATTGGTTCACGCAGGATATATTAGGAAAACAATTTAGATTGAAAGCTATAGACCTTATGGTAAATTATAACTATTTCTTGTCAACATTTCATACAGTCACGCCTATTTTTCTTAGACAAAGACCAAGGATTTCTATCGGCTAGCGTCCTGAGAAATTTCTTTTGCCTCTTGACCTAGTCTGCCTTTCACATTTACCATAGCGTAGCGGCTCTACGGAGCTCACGGGATGTGAGCCAAGTCGACGTTACTACGGTTTACAAATTTCACCATATTGTTCCCACAATACATAATATGTCTCAATTAAAAATAAGGACTGCTTGAATACTAAGAGTTACCACAGTAATTTGGAGTTCAATGTATTACTTAAATATTTTTGTCACAATTATATATATTAAGCAAATAAATATATATTTAAATATTTCTAATCTGTAACATTAATATATCTTTAAAGGTGATGATTTTAGCAATACTTCTTGAAGCAAGAGCGTTAAGGTATGTGAACATGTTAACGTTATTGGTAGACGAATTAAATCCAAAGCTATTTATACTAATATTATTCGAGTCTATAACAATAAGTGGCCACAATTTCGATTCACAACTCTTATTATAAAGCTTAGTCAAGCTCTTTATCTTAATGGAAATATTGTTAGTTATAAAACTTAATAAGGAACTAGCCTAATACACATAAGTACTTGCTTAATTTAAAAGTGAAAATGGATTATCTAAGAACATCGTTATTTATCAAAATTAATTAGGAAGGCAATAAGTAAGGTTAGGAATTAAGAGATTTTGTAATAAATAACAAGTTATTAGATTATATAAGATTAAATAAGAAACGATCAAAGTGTTATATAGACCGCGTATATAAGTGGAACACGTAGCCGACCGCCGTAGACCTCGGACGCAGAACGCACGACGTACATATGTAGGTACACACAATAATATTCTAACAGTAGTAAGTAGCTAAAGTAGCTAATAATTTAAAGTAATGATATTAATATACACATATGTTTTAGGGTCGTCTACATATATTGATATTCATATTGGTGTTGATTTGAAATATTTTACTTATTATAATATTATATTGCGTAATCACCATTATGTCTTCAATTACATATACATTTTATTATTATTATTCGAAAATTTGGCAGTTACAAAACTAAGCACATACCAAAGGCGACGATAGTAGGCATTGGATCCTAATAGTTGATACGATAAATATTTTTCGTTGTGTATTTCGTAAAAATGTAATAGAGTCAAAGTTTATTTATTTATTTAACAATTTTAGTACACTGGAGAGTTTACAGAAATAAACATATTACATTTTATATTTAGGTACAGCTTATCTCCCAAAGAGATCGTTTCAAGCAGACCTAGGAGATGGTGTTAATTTCTGGTGTACCACCAAAAATTTTCATGTTCCTAGATGTACATACATATGTACGTTGAACACTGTTTGCGTTTGTGTGTTTGAGTTTGCGGAACACTGGATTAGGCAACTACTTAAAATGTTGAACAATTACGACTCTTCATAATTGTCGATTTACTGGAACGGTCATAGGTGCCAGCAAAAATTGTGATCACATATAAGGTTTTGGTAAATCAAAAGATTCTTGCTTGTCATTTGAATGGATATAGAGTGTATTTCGACCGAGGGTTTCGAATGCACTTACCTACACTCAATTTGTTGCATATTGAATCTCCGTACTGTACACATTTATATTTAAATA
Organism: Myscelus amystis hages; assembly: GCA_018244895.1. Taxonomy (NCBI): domain Eukaryota; kingdom Metazoa; phylum Arthropoda; class Insecta; order Lepidoptera; family Hesperiidae; genus Myscelus; species Myscelus amystis. The sequence goes on from DWQT01001118.1 coordinate 12,882, forward strand.
GAGCTTAGAGGTATGTCTATGTAACTGCTACCACTTTATTGTTTTATTAATAATACCTAGCTACAAGTATACTTTTTGCTTTCTAAATGAAATATTTAATAATATGGTTTTTAATGTTAGTCGAGTAAAACGTTATTAAAACAAGTATCGCTCTGTGTAAATAAAATGTAGCTAAATCTGTCTATCATAATCCTTATCACACATATAATCTGTACCTATATGAACATATATTACTATATTTTTGTTTTACTATTTCTCGTGACATTATGAAATACATAATATTCTCCTTAGTATACATATAATAACAACAATTAACAATAATAGATCTGTAAATAAAATATAGACCAAATCGATTCATTTTTAATAAAAATCACTAGGCACGATTTTCCGTATCTAGATAACAATAACACTTAATGACTAATTATAATAGCTAATATGTTATTTCGTCGTTTGTTCCTGTTTTCAGCGGTAACGGTTAAGCCTATGACATTGATATGTTAATTATTGCCGTAAATCTGATTGAGAAGTTGTATGCTAGAGATTGCTGTCATGAAGATGGGTCGGCATGCCGAGCGATATTATGATTGCGTTCAAGAGCAGCCAGTACACAGATCATGCAAGAGCCGGGTGCGAGGGGCGGCGCCGGCCTACGTCGGTGGCTTGCGTCTGAAGGTCTATATAACACTGGGCGTTTCTCGGGCGACGGGGTACTGCGAATGCAGTCACCAGAGTCAAATTCCCCCATCTTAACACTAAACATCCTCCCCGTCGGAAAGATGAAGTACGACATTCATTACGATTATCACGAACACACATGCAACACACATCTATGTATATCTTCTCGTTTCACAATCATGCAATGTCGGTCGCCACCGCGGCGGCTCGTTTCATACAGAGTATATACGAGTAACGTCATCTAGCATACGTATTTACATGTAATCGTTGAAAGAGGAACGACTAATTATGCGAAAAATTGAATGCGAGAGTAATTGTGTGGTATTCAAGTAGAATGTTGTAAACGTAGCATGTCCAGGGAAACAAAAGCCATAACTGCAAAATAACACACAGGAAGCTAACGTGCATAGAAACGTATTATCAGTGCGAGGATCACGGAAGGTGCGATTAAAAACGAAGCTGAACTGAAAAACCAGGTGAGGGAGTTATTTGCTTATATTATATTTTTACAACACATAAGTTTAATAACGGAGGTATCAGAATCTTATTGAAATATACGCTAAGGGGAAAATTATAAAATAGGTCAGTGTATAATTGCTTACGTATTTTATGTAACAATGTGTAACATTATTATAGTGTAACAAGAATTTGTTAGTAATATACAATAATATAATATTATTGTACGATTTCACTCTTTGTATTACTTTATAATCACAATGTTTATATAGAGGCAAAATTTGCGACGTGAGTGTAATATCGGTTAGTATCTCTTTGTATAAGATATATCTACGCTAAATATATAGAAGACTGTTATCGATAATTATCAAAATAATAAAAATGATGCGACCTTAGTTTTACAAAATATTGTATTGCTCAATACTAATACCTATTGATGATTATAGTTATAGATCCACAGCCAACTGCGTCATGTTTTATGCGCGTATATCATTAAAGTAATATAGTAGTAGAGTTTGGCATCAGCAACAGCTATTATGTAGTACGCTTGTGTGTCGCAAGTGGTCTGCTGAAACTATTCTTCTTTATATATCGTACTATCCATCTTAATATATAAAATAATGCTGCAATCCATTAAAATATTACCAGTGTTCGGGTATAATTTAACAGATTGTCAACATGTTACGTCGGAGAACGGTACCACACTTATCAACAACATCCATAATATATTGTGATGTTTCCTGAATATAATTTTAACTATAATTATAATTAAAATTACCTTCAATTATAATTATAGCTATTAATATAGGCTTCTAACTATGATTGATAGATGTTGCGAGAACTGCGGCCCCACGGTCGAACAACGAAGAGATATATCGCTTCTTCACTTTATTGTTTTTAGTTATTGATTACAATAGCTATTCATATCATTTTAAATTCTATTCTTCTATTCACTCATTAAAGCATAATTGAAGTTATCGTTCGTAGTATCACATCTACAAGTTTCGGTACTAACTTTTTATTTTATATTATCTCGGTTATCATAATCAAATTAGACTCTTAAGCAAAATAGAGGGAAGAAGTAAGACATCTCGCTCGCGGCGCTCGACCGACCGACGTTAGGCGACGAGTCGTTTTAAGGAGTTTAGTTCCTTAAAACAGAAGGAAGCTGACCCTGGTCCGGCGCGCGTCGCCCTTGCCGCGCCGGCCCATGCCGTACTGTCACATGGCCGTGTCGGAGGAGCTCCCCCCGGGCTTGGCGTCCCCGCCGCCGCCGCCGCCCGCCTCCTCGTCCCGCGCCGCGCCGCGCCCCGCGCCCGCGCCGCCCGCCGACAGCCCCGTGAAGTCCAGCTTGTACTGCACCATCATCCAAATGTTAATAACTTGTACCAATCAGTTAAAGAACGAACGACCCGGCCTCGTCGATATGCGCTACAACAATCTAATTTGCTCCAAAGTATCCGACGGTCATGACAATCGAACATTTCCAATTTTGTCCAATAATTTACGCTGACGCATTATCGATGAGGCCGCGGTCGATCTTCAAAGACTACGCCTTCGCTACGCCACCCATTGAAATAACAGGAAACACCATGCACGAGAACCAATTTTGTTTACTTATCGAAACGAAATCCATCGCTATTAATATAAATTAATTTGATTTTGATTAACTTTCGTGACGAATTACAAATTTCACAATGTTATTCGTTTACGGCAGCAAAGGTTATGTTGTTAGATAACACTAGCGTAGATACTTTAAAGTTATTATAGCGGACGATCTTAAAGTCTATAAGGGATGTTATAAACTTTAAGGTAGGCAATGATTTTGTCACACATATTCTAAACTAATTATTATATAAATTATCATGGCAACATCACATAAACAACATTCAGAAATTAGCTATTGTTTACACCATCAAACAAATTCTACACTAAACTTCGAGTAAACCTCGATGTGTAATGCTCGTCATGTTTTAGTATGTTAAATAATACACTGTGTTGTTGTTACCAGCGCAATGTCACATGAAGCCACAAATACCTACTTCATCCGTTTAAAACACTATTTTCGCTTTTAAATGTGGTAGCTTTTCTTAAATTTGGCTTCCAATGCATATGCACTCTCTCGGGCATACAGAGGGAGTACTGAAATTGTGAAAACGAAATAAAACGTAGAATAAGACAAAAGTCATTCTGTCAATTTACGACAATCGCAATAACTGCTACATTGTTACAACTGTTGAGTCTGTCGGTAGGTATACGACGTAAATTGTGTAACGTGTAGAAAATAATTGTTCAGTAATTTATGTTTTTGAAGATAGCTCCGAGCTCACTAGCACTATTAATTTAGTGCAACAGATTGCCAATTACGACAATTAGCCTTTGGAAATATTTATTTTCCCTAGGAGAAATTTTAACTATAAAATATGGGCAAAATAATTACACAAACATGCTGAGGTGTAACTACATACACAGGTACACACAAATTTACATGAACATTGGGATGTAATTTATGAAATTGCAAGCCGGAGACAGACCGAATCGTCATTTGTATCTGTTGAGGACTTGTTAATTGCTTTGTCCATCGGAATGCGATCCTGGAATGGCGAAGACCACTCAGGAAATGGTGATTGTTGAAAAATAAACACAGAAACAAATTATAAAAAATTAATAAACTGGAAGTCCAATAGTTTCATTTTCTATTACTATTTTATTTCAAACTAAAATCTAAATATCTAATAAGACTTATTCTTGTTTAATTGTCAAGTAAATACTGATTTCTGCGTGTTTTGTAGTTTATAAGATAATAACGTATCGACAAGAATAAGCCTTAGTTTGCGAATACACTTGTCACCCCCGCAAGTCTAACAGTCACGAACGAAATAGAATCTTTAAAGTACTTAACAGGTGCAACACTCTGGTGCCTTTTAACCACTCCCACACTCGACTCCCACGGCAAAGGTACCTAAGGAACATTACGTTCCAATGCACTAAAATCTTTAAATTTCCTAGACAATTGTCTCTAAGCTTAAAATTGTGCCACGTGTTGCTCATATAAAAAGTAATTAAATAAGACAAACAAGAAAAATAGATATATAAGATCACCTTATTTGCACAGTCAAAACATGTAGTAACCACTTTACTGATCACGTTCATAAGATGTTTTGTTTCCTTAATGACGTGGTCTACTTTGTTGAAGGTGGCGGCGCGACCCACCGTTGGTTCTTTTACAGTAAATTGGAGTTGTTGCACGTACGTTGGAACTTTATCTAAATGTTCCAATAACTCCTTTTTTATAGTTCCAGCTGGTACCTGCAAAAGTATGATAATAATTCATGAGATTAAAGTAATATTTTCTTTTTACTTTAGTTTTTTACATTTATAGAGATTGTAATATAATTTATTATATTTCATTTTAAATAACGAAGCTTCTTTACCTGGTATGAAAACTGTCGTACAATTTTATAAAGTCTATTAGCTTCTTCGGCAAAATATTCTGCTTGTGTGAAGAGGTCTTGAGTGGTGTTTAAACGACCTTCGCCTTTTGTGAACTGGTACATAGCGAAGGCCATGGAAGACATGTTTTTCGCCCTGAAACATCGAAACTAATATTATCACTGCTTTAGTTACTTATAAGTATTTGATTATGAAATTTTCCGATTTCCTTATATGACAAGTAGGTATGGATTGTTGTGATTTGAACACATTTATAGTTCCTCATGTTTGTTTGATATCCTATTTATTTATAACCGGTTGCAAATGCAAGACTAATAAAAAGATAATGTCCGTCAATCATAATATTAATATTTTCTGCTACTACACCTCTTCACAATATCATTATTTTCGTCCGCAGCTCCTTGCCACTTCTCAGTCTCAGCATCCATCTCTGAAGACATCATTTTCATCTCCAATCCTGACTTCGCAATTTTTGCTTGTTCGTCCGAATCTAGTTTTACAGCTTTCAGTGGTTTACTCGTGGTTCCATGTTTCTGGAATATGTGACATGAACAAAATAAATAACCTACATATTGTATATGTCATTGTACAAAGTGCTAAGTACTGTCTTTGTTTACGGTAAGGTAAAACACA
>DWQT01001119.1:0-18097 GCA_018244895.1 Myscelus amystis hages
TATACAATTAATATTAAATCTTTATTATTTGTTACTTTTTAGTTTCGAAGTCGGTTTTTCATAACGTAGTTATTTTTTTTGTTTAGTAGGGTTTTATTTCTTTAGATAGCAGAAATGTTTTGTGTTTCGGGAGGCGGCCATTTTGCTTTTGTCATGTGACAAGCATTGTTTACTATATGTTTTGCGCGAGTATATTTATGGTTTTCTCAGAAGATTTTTCATTCAAAAGTGTATATATTTCATTTAACAGTTAATTCCTGAGTTTCTATAACAATTTTAGTGATTTGCTTTTACTAGTGTGTTTGTTGATTTTTTCAATGTTATTTGATTGTGAGGTGTGGTGGTCTGCTTAAAATTGAATACTTTTGGTAAATGTCGTATTGAAATTTTGTGGCTTAGTACTCCGCCGCATACCCAGTGTCATAATCCTGTGCACGCCGCTGGTCAATTGGCCTCTAGGCTAGTTGTTAGAGACCCCGATAAATAAACCGAAGGCTGCGGGTTCAACTCCCATCCAGAATGGACGGAATTTGTGTGACTTCCATCCAGAATTTGTGTGACTAGCACATTTCATTGTTGGAGTGAAAAGAAGTATCTATACATCCTATACAATGTATATAGTATGTATGTAGCGGTCTGGTTACCGTAGTTCAGAGGCTGTCCAGCTTCCGATGAAATGGCAGCGTGTGTCCCAAAATATTATTATCGTTAATCTTGTAACGCTATGTGCTGACCACTATAGTCGCTTGTATGTTCAATTAAAAAGCGCTTATAGTCACCATGCGGTTGCAGGTTTGTGTAAAGTTAAGCAGTATTGGGTAGGTTAAATTTTCCATTAACAAACTTAATTGTGTTTGCAGGCATTTAAAAGCATCCCGTCTCCGCGTGGCGCTGAAGCGCGAGGCCGCCGCCCGGCGCGAGCTCGGCCGCCCGCCCTCCGTCGTGGACTTATGATTTTTCCCTTAATTGGGCATACTTGTTGAAAGGTTTTTAAATTATCAAGTGGTCGGATCTCTCTATTGCTAAAATCATATACGACCTTCTGTCACACTACTGAATTATCTGAAGCCCTTTTGTGGTCTGTTTGGTATTAAAACATTAAAAGTACCAACAAAGCATAATATATTTGGGAAATACCATAACCGTTTCAAGCACCATTTAAGAGTGATCATGCCCTGATGTAACCTGGGGGGTCGTTTCGTACCACTTGCTAATTTGTAATTCCACACTGAAACAAATATTTTGGAAAAATCGCTTCTTAAAGTCGTGGGTAGTTTTAAATTTTTCTAGTAGTCTAAAAGTTTTGTAAGTGATTTTGCCAAAATATGTTTTTTTTTACAGTTTCATAGTTGTAGGAAATCTTGGAAACTTGATTTCTTACTTGTGAACACTGTAAGGTATGCCCAATTAAGGAACTGTGTGAAATGTATGTTAATTTCTTTGTACTAGTGTTTAGATAATAAAGTGAGGTTATCCAAGTAAAATGTTGGTTTCCTTTAACTTTGCTTTGCAATACAAATATAATATGTGTGTAACTGGCTGTTATTATATGAATGAATTGTGATAACATTTCGCTAATTTCCAAACTTGATTTAATGCTCAAAAATATAAATCTAAGCACAATATTATAATAACCAAATATGAATATGCCTAAAAAAATTAAAACTATACATTTGATTTTCTCATGCAGCATCTTAATTATAATAGTATCTGTGTATTCTGTGCACTCTGTGATGTTTGGTTGTCATAGCATCGGTCAACCAAAACAAAACCTAGAAATTCTTTGGAAGTACGGAGAATATTGTCTGTATTGTTATTGCCGGATATATTTTCGAAAATCGTAATGTCCTACAGGGATCTTAGGAGTAAGTGGACGTGAACGCAATTTAATATAAGTACTTTTATTATTGATAAATATTATCGTGCTATTATTATTAGAATTAGATAGGGAACAGTTAATATAACCCAGTGGTATTATTTTTAGTGCTCTTTAAAACATTTCTTGAGAATGTAAGGAAGAACAGCTATGCTAAGTTCACTAAAGATTTCAGCGAGGCCATGCGTACCCTGGGCTTTCCCCAGGCGATATCCCTGGAGAGCTTCCGCAACCCCAACTGGGAGCTGGTGGAGACGTGTCTGCGCTGGCTGGCGGCGCGCGTGGAGCCCGACGCGGCGCTGGCCGGCGGGAAGGACACGGTGGAGCAGCGGGTTGCCATGGTCACTCACGCCATCGACCTCTTCGTGAGTTCCAATAAACTTTTAGACTAGGATGGAACTACAAATATTTGACACCCAGTACTCATTGCCTACCCCTTCTAACAGTGGCGTAGCCAGGGTATTTGCCGCCTGGTGCAGCTTAGGACTTGATGCCCTTTAAAGTGGTCAAAATAATTTCAGATTTCAGAACACAGTAGAGTAGACATATAAATTTTTGAAGAATTGACCGTCGACTTTGATGCCCGGTGCGACTGCGCCGCTCGCACCCCCCAGCTACGCCACTGCCGTATCATAATAATATACAAATCGTGCAACCCGAACGAGCAGTTATCACGAGATTTATCTAAATCATTACATGTCATTTGGGGAGTCTTTGTACTTAGATTTGTGAATTGTTTTTACATTTTGCAGGTCGGCGATGGGTACTCCGACGCTCCAATTTACGTAATCTAATTTGACGTGTCTCTTGCTCGGACAGAGTATCGAATAAAACACTCATTAAATAACAATAACGAAAAGCTTTATTCACAACACTTCTCACTATGAATAGTTGTTACAAAGTATTATTACTCCATCCCTACGACGCCGGTCGCACGCGGTTCCTAAAACGTGTCTTACGCATCTCTACTGTCCAGTAGTCCCGCCATTGCTGGCACTCTATTGGCTGGTGCTGGTGTCAGATTTTTACTTTAATATTTAATGTTTACTGCATGGAATACGGACTGCAGCACTCGAGAGCGAATTTAAAGTTAAATGGCAAGAAGATGTACGGCGCGGACGGCTGGGCGGTGCGCGAGCTGCTGAAGGTGGCCAACCTGCTGCTGGCGGCGCGGGCGGCGCGCGACGACCCGCTCGCCGACGCCGGCCCCCCGCTCTACGACGTCTCCAATAGGGCGAGCATCTGATACCCTAATTTAATATGTTGTTATTACTTGCGCTGCTTGGGATAATGCACATAAAACAGATACACGCAAATATGGAGAGTGGTCGGTAACCAAAATGATACACCTACATATGACGGAGTAAGAAAAACGAGTTATCTAATTAATAATTTTTTTTCCTAGATTTCGGGGGCTTAAAAGTACCATTGTAGATTCCGAAAGTTTCCATGACGAGTTTGAAACATAAACTTGTTAATGTGGAGCTTTTTATTTTAGATTGGAGAAATCAAACAAGCAAGATCTTTAGCGACTGAAATCACTGCTCAAGGCGCTTTCTTGTACGACCTGTTGGCAAAAGAACCCGACAATAAGGTAATTTCTCACATGAACTAACTTGTAACTGTTGAAGTCGATTACATAAACTACGAGTATGTTGTGAACGCAAGACATTTTTATACCAATCGTTCATCAGTTTTGTGCGCCCCTCTTTCTACGGTACATATCTGATCTCTTGTAAAGTTAATATTCCTTCTCAGGAAGAAAGAGATAAGGCCTTGTCACGTCCCCTGGACATGTCGGGTCTGGAAGCGGCGCTCCGGCGCGCGGTGGATGCCCTGGCGTCCAGGGTGGCGGCCGGCCGGGAGCAGATCGACAACGTGGCTGCCAGTGAAGCGGCCCTGGACGCTAAGCTGGAGAGACGGCGAGCGGAGCTGCAGCGGGCGGAGAAAAGACTGCACACCGTGCAGAAGATTAAGTAATTCTTCTAAAGAGATTTTACAAAACTCTTACTGGGTTTCCTCTGGTCCGATATTTAATAGATCAGGGTTCGAATTGAAATAAAATTGGGTCTGCAGACTAATGTTAAATGCATATTTTTTCTGTACAATGGATGGATGTCCGTAAAGGCGGCAGGGAGTGACAGGACTGATAACGCAATTTTTTTGCCCGCATACACTGCTTCCGCACCATGCATAACACTTTATGACGTTGTCACTGGTCCGATCTATTTACTTTACGTTTGCGTAAATGTGCTTTCCAGCAGGTACAAATGTCTCTAGTAATTTGCTGTCCAGCTGCTGTCCTAATGTCCAGCACATGAGATTGTACTATTGACATTTTGCATATTTTTCTTAAGGCCAGCGTACCAAGCCGAGCTGACGGCGCTGGAGGGGGAACTGGAGGAGCTGTGGGACCAGTACGTGGTGCGCTACCGCTGCGTGGAGGCGCTCAAGCATCAGCTCAGCGTGCTCGAGAGCGCGCAGGCAGAGGTGAGCCCGTCGGAAAACATATGGTAGATAGTCAGAGCAACTTAGCGTAAAGGTCACATTAGTGTGGTATAGAGATACTGTTTTCGTTCTTTTTTGATGATTTCCACCCTTAATGTACTGGTTGCAGGCCGATGAGGAACAGCAGGCGGCGATAATGCAGCTGATACATAAATACGAGGCCGAGGACGTGCTCGGCAAGCTGAGTGACTCGGGCAAGTGTGTTCGGATACGCGTGACAACATTTGATAATTTTAATGTTCTGACCACATCAGATCTACGAGGATAACATGTAAAATGTTGACTGATCGGTATTTTTTTGGTTGGCTTCGTTTCGTCGTGCTACCTTTAGATATGAATTCAGTTGAAATGTTGTTAGTAATCGTAGGCCAATTTCTGTGCCCTTCTGGCAGACATCTTAAAAGGCCACGTGATAACGGTGTGGTACATGGGACAGATGAGCTGGAAACAAGCGACGAAGACAACGAGCCGGTCGAGCAGCCGCGGCCCGCGACCAGGCCCAAGACCAGGCTGAGGATCAAAACTGCCGGTCAGTATATACCACCCTGCCTGGACTGAGAGGCCGCTGACGAGATTTAAGTAGGTATAAATTCTACAAAACCTTCTGATAATCGGACTTATTTATCTATTTATAACTAATGAAAGATTGTAGCGAACAATCTGGCAGGCCTTGTTAACACCTCCTATAAGATTCAGTGATAACTGAAAGTTAGATTGGGAGTTTGGGACAGATAGTTTGGACGTGCCCTCTGGATCATTGATTTGGTACTATTTTGCCAAACGATTCGTGAGTCGCACGGAGGTGTTATAACGGTTTTTTCTTACGCGACGAAAATATACAAACCGTCACTGTAAATCTCAATTTCCAACCACATCAAAATACGAGTATATTCCGAGTTGAATAACTTTGTTCATGACAAGGCAAGGTTTTGTGGCAAGATTTTCTTTGTTTTGTTGATTCGTTCGTTCGCATCTCGTCCGGGCCAGCGGCGGAGGGGCGCGGCGCGTTCGGCGGCATGGCGGGCCGCGCCTCGCTCGACATCCGCGACGAGGACGACGACCGCTCCGACTCGGACTTCTCCGACCGCCCGCTCTACGGTAGCCCGCCTCGTTCACTAACACGCCTCCATGTACTAGTGAGCTAGAGTTTGTGGGGTCCATTACCAGCCAGGTGTGATAAGCACTACTATTTGCTGTTGCCAGGTATAATGTTATTATCATAACCTGACCAGGATTTCGTAAATCTCAACCTATAGCATGGTCCAGTTTAGGATCCCAGTTTTTCAAGCCCATGCGCTTCCTGCAACTTTTTGTACATAACCTTATTGGGCACTATGCCCTATCGGCGAGAAAATAAAAAGTTGCAGAGGACGCAGGGACCGTTAGTATCGGCGTGTCCCGGCAGGCGGCGAACCCGCGTCGCGCTGGCCGCGGCCGCGCCCCGCCACCAGGACGCTGGCCGCCGCCGACGACGACGACTTCGACGACTTCATTGACGGTACACGCCTCTTGTACATGCTAATAATTAGTACATAGTATAAAACAAAGTTGCTTTCCGCCGTCTGTCCCTATGTATGTTTAGATCTCTAAAACTACGCAACGGATTTTGATGACGATTTTTAAATAGATACGAGTGATTCAAGAGGAAGGTTTATACGTATAACTAGTTTATGCCCGCGGCTTCGCGCGCATTGCAATTCAGAATCTCTTAATGGCAATAAGTAAAAATGTAGTGTATGAATATGTATTCCAAAGATAGCGGAAAATTTTCATGGTATAGGGGAAGGGGAATTGTTTTACTCTGAATTTAAGGCGTGCAAAGGCGCGGGCTAAAGCTAGTGTTTTTATAAACACCAATTTGTTGTTCGCATTTAAAAGAGTTATTTTCACGCTTTCTTTGAAGAGCCGAGTGTAGTAAAGATCTTGGTATACAGAGATAAGCTAAACTGCGTCGTGTGGTGCGCAGGGGCGGGGCGGGCGGAGGGGGCGGCCGGGGAGGGCGCCGCGTCGGCCAGCAGCTCGGCGGCCAGCGAGCTGCGGCGCGGCCCGGCCTCCGCCTCCGCCCTCAGCGACAACGAGTTCTAGGGCGACCTCCGTCCGCCGGGCGCCAGCGCCTGCCGCGCTCGCCCTACCGCGGCTTTGCTGGATCGATTTTTATATCCCACAGTTGGACACGCGCCTCTCTTGCAACTTTAAGAGGCCTGGGACTTCACTAGGCTAGTAAAATACGAATTGGAAGATTATCTCATCTTATACTTAATATTGTTATTTCGAGGTCATCTTAGATTAACCCTCAACATGGGTAATCTAGTGCGCGGAGTGACAGTAATAAGAACAACATTATCATCGTAAAAAATATATTGAATCTCAATGTACAAAGCAGTAATGTCTGCATTACCTCGCGCCACAACCTCCCTCTCACGTGTAATATATAAAAATATAAAAGTTAAGTTAAATCTATCGCTACGTCTGTATTTACATGTTTCGTGTTAAAATTCGATACACAATACAAATACAATTATTGTTATCATTAAATAATCTTTTCTAATAATTAAACTCGTTGATTTATAATACATTTAATTTTTATTGAAAAAAAAATAATTGAAGTAATAAAAACCTTCATATATGCTATATGTTTTTTCTAAATTAATTATTATTCTTATATCAGAAATTCGAATACAATTGTTAGTACAATCGCATAGAACATGTCTACAGTTGTATAGGTACCGTAAACATTATTCAAGTGGTAAAGTCTCGACTCAATAACACAACTAATCGTAAGGTTCTTTATTTGGTCATATTATTACTTACTTTATAAATAGGGGCTACTAAACGATGAATTATATTAAAAACAGATCATTTGACTGTTAACAATCCGTTTTGCAACAAATGTAATTATGACAATAGTCATAATGTCTCAACGGCTGTAATATTAAAGTAGACAATTTAAATAGATCTGGGAGTATTTATCCTAATCTATCGTAGACATACCGTCGCCAATGAATATACTAACTATAAAAGTATATGACAATCGTTATATACCTTATAACGTATTAAATAAATTCGTTTGAAGTCCATACAATCAGTTGTGTCACTGCAGCCAATACGTAATAGACCTAAAACAATCTTAGAGATAAGTTAGGACCGATACAATCCAAGAGGTGATTGAGCAAATTTAGATGCGCGCAGGTTCCTTACGAGTACGAGTATATTATGTACAGACCAATGGGCGCTCGCGCCGGCTAGGTACTTCGGACTTCTCATTCAAATGTACACACTTACAAGAAATACTTAAAACAACATCGACGCGAGACGTTTACATCATTCTGTCAATAAATTGTCGCCCGGAAATATGGATATTTGCATCATCGGAAGAACAAAAGTAAACTACAAATACCTATTCTTATGATTTTGTTTCTACGATTTTATAAAGAGATAATAAATAATAATATTATGGTCTGTTCAAAAACGTGCATAATTGTAAACGTCTCGCCCGAATATATTCTCTGGCTACTTTTACAGATATTTCATTATTAAGTCCCCTCTAAGTCACAGGATGGCTTCGTCATTGTGATCCTAAAAATGTGCCGACCGCATTTCCCGAAGGACAAAATAATGATTGACTACCTGTACCAGTTCGCCGCACTAACGCTACGTAGATAAATAAGACTTACAATAGAGTATAACACAGATATTTGACGATTCCAACAAGTTTACAATCAATCGTTCGTTAGTAAGGTGACGTGTCGGGTTAGAATTCCAACACTTCTAATTGTAATTCCCTCCATATGAAATAAAGTTGCCATTAAAATACATAGATTCAAAATAATGTATTGGCAAAAGGTTTTTTTATTGATAATTGATGGCGTTGACGCGTTGATATTCAGCCAATGATAAGTTAAATCGATATTTTATGATACTGAATAAAAAAAATTGAAGTTGATTAAGACGCAATTCTTCATTAGTAATTTAAAATGTGTCGGGTGTTACGAAATAACTTTGAAATTATGTTAGTGAGGTGCCGTTACTGATGACTTAAATAATCGTTAGTATAAAATTATATTATTCTGTTATTTACAACGCTAACGAATAAAGCTATCTTGTTAAGTTTGGTGCCGAGCCATCGAATAATGTAATAATTAAATAAACTATATAATAAATGGTGCCTGGGAAAATTGTAAACCCTAATTATAACAATAAACCACGATTGCTAAACATAAAAAATACAAATTATGTAGAAACTGACTTATAATATTTCAAAGAGTATTTTTATTCACATACATATTATTTCCTTAAAACATAATCATAGGTGACAAAGCATTTGTAAGAGCGAGCCTACTAAATATTTATTTATAAATAAATTAAAGGTTCAATTTTTACAATAACTAATAATAACATCTTATCTATTCTAATCAAATAAAAATCTTTTTTAAATAATCTCAAATGTGTTTTTAAGTTCTACATTCATTTATCAAAACATTCACCATAGAGGCTATGTCGTTCGATGTTCAGGTGGTATCTTATTACTACGATACAGCTTCCTCACGATAATGAACGGAATTGGAAGAATTTCGACGTAACAAATGAGACTTGAACAGATTAAATATTTCAAACAATCACTGGTTTCAATCATTATTCTTAAAGTAAGTTTTGGCTGTATAGAAAAAATACTGAGTATGGTAAGACCTTACACACACTGGATTATTTTTATGTTTAAAACATTTCGACCGGACATGGCGTGTACTGGACCCTGCTGAACATCGAACGCGCGGCCACGCGGGTCGCGACGGAATACGCTGAATATTGTTTTATGTGTTAATACTATGATTACATACTTTTGATGCATTAAGGCCCGTTCACACTGAGGCGCCAGCTCCGCAGCGTAATGGATCGGAGCCGTGAACGTAAAGAAGAATAAGCTATAGCAATATAATTTTTCTCCGTGCAATTTGGGTGCATGTTGCGCGGGCGCAACGCCATTATCGATAAAAACAAATTAGTCATAGAAGGTAGGTACAAAGGGTGCTGCAATATGACAAAACTAGATACACTATCGATAACGCCTATCGACAACAATAACGCGCATCCCTACGCCCGCCCATAAGGCTCGCGAGTGGGAGAGAGAGCAAAATACTCTCTTCACCGCTTCGACGTTTTATGACGCAAACTGCACGGAGAAAGAAATGACGCTATGGGCAGCGGTCAGCGGGTGTGGTGCGAGCGCGTGGAGTCGGTGGTGGCGCTGGTGGCCGAGGTGGCGGAGGTGGTGAGCGAGTCGTGGCGGTCGGCGGCCAGGCGGCTCTCGTCGCACACCGCTATGAACTGCTCCGCGTACGCCCTGCGGACCGAGCACGGGTTGCGTTCATTAACTCCGCCATTTTTTATTTTAGCTTTAGCTGTTACAAACAAATAATTAATGTCAATTAATGTCAAGGAAGAGTATGGTCTCGTTGTTTCTTGTCCTGAGCGATATGCGTGTATCGCCCAGCGTTGCCAGATGTTTTGCCAAGTCGAGATTTTGAAACTTTTGAATGAAAAAAGCGGGATTTTTTCGCCGTAAAGCGAAAACGTTTACCATCTGACGTTTATAATTATTCATCTTTTTATCTCAGTTTTAAATTACGGTTACGTGGCAATAGCTAGCAAAAATAGGCATAGACATTTGTTACGATATTATAAATCAGATCTAAGCCGGGCGGGCGGCCAGTCCGCACCTCTCGCCGCCCGGCCGCGCTTTATCAGCACGCTGCACGCGAGGCCGAATTGTTCCCGAGAGCGAGACGACGCCTATCCCGCGCGGGACGTACAGTTTTGATCTAAACTGGCAACGGGACGACTGGCAACGACATTTGCGGATGAATGGAAGATTTTATCGTAGTGCCTGCATTATTGTGGAACGAATTGTTTTGGACATTCTTTCTATTACTTGGACATTTATTTTGCGACTTGACATTGCTATTTTATTGATATCTGTTTCTTTTTTTTGTATCCTTTTCATGTTTTAATTTATAATTGCAAATAGTGTTCATTTAGTGTAATTAGATTAATACGTTGTAATTGAATAAGTGAATAGCCGGCGGTGCGACCTGTCGAGGCCGGTGTAGGTCCGCTTGAGGTCGTCGTCGGCGCGGCGCTCGCGCTCGGCGCGCCGCTGCCGGTGGATGCGCTCCAGCGACCGCGTGAGCGAGGCCCGCGCGCGCGCCCGCCGCCGCTCGCGCCCCGCGCGCCCCGACCGCCGCCGCCGCACGCGCTGCACCACCACACATTATATTACACGTATTGCGTACACAGTAATAGACCTGTAGGTTTAGTGCCCTTCTCAATCTCTGAACATCCATTTACTGTCGATTGCAGAAAATGACAGTAAATATTCAGCTTGTTTTTTTGTTTCACTCTTTTCGTGGTCCACTCATAGAGATCATCTCTAAGGTGTGCAGGTTTCCTCGCGATGGTTTTCTTCACCGTTATAGCGAGTGATATTTAAATTCTAGTTATAAAATGCAAGTAACAAGTGAGAGATGCCCGGACCGCCCCCGGACCGCCCCCGGGCCCCGGAGCGAGAGGCTACAATACAAACCTCTGGGCTATGAACGTGTATAGGAACATAATTGATTTCATAATCGAAATCGTTTATGAATACGTAATGCAGCAGACAATACTCACGGGGTCGTGCGCGGGGTAGTAGAGCGGCGGGCCGTAGGGCGCCGGCGGCAGCGGCAGCGGCAGCGTGGCGTAGCGCGGCGGCACCGCCACGCCGACGGGCACGCGGCCCAGCTGCGGACACACAGGGACATAGGTATACATCGCGGAACAACACGCGCTCTTCTGATCGGAAACTAGACTGAGCAGACCGACCATGGCCTGTGCCAGCGTGCCCACCCGTCCCGATTTGGCGGGACGTCCCGATTTTTAAATTAAAACTGCATGTCCCGTAAGGGACAGTCTTAGTCCCGCTTTCGGAGATAACTCGAACTCAAAATATCATAATAAATTTCTATGGCTATATTTGTTATCTGTTATCACGTAAACGAATTTAAAACTGACATAAAAATAAATATTTAACAACTTCTGATGATATACGTTTTTTACTATGTCCCGCTTTCGACGAAAGAGTCCCGCTTTTTCACTCAAAAGTTTCAAAGTCCTGACGTAGCAAAATAAAAATCTGGCTACTCTGTCCCGTAGGTACCCTGTTTGTTAAATTTCCCATTACACATTCAGTGCTATAATAAAGTAATACTGCACTGACGGCGCCAGTGGACAATCTCTGTAAAAGCACTCGAGATTATTCTAAGCAGCTCCGACCGCTCACATCACGAGGCGAATTGAACGAATTGAACCGCGCCTATTCGCTGCGCATTTCGAAATGTAATCTCATTATAAGTAATGCGGGTATTCGGTGTGATTACAGGTCGTTATCGGAATTGTACACGTAGGTTTTATTGTGGCTACGGCCGTATGGAACGGCGCGCCGCCGCGTGGGCGATGCGATCTTACAAATAATGCAAGTCGAATTATTGCGAGTAATCCAATTGACAACAATAGCTTATGAGGTCACATCTTAAGCAGCTTCAATGGTTGGTAAGCCCAAAATTATCTTACAATACTTTGCTCAACAGATAATAATGCGTAGTTAGCATTTCTTCTTGTTTTCATATAGTTTTTATTCTTTTTCGTTTGAATGGGAATTCTTTCTGCAAAGGAGATCAACCTCTCTGTGATCGCAACGCATATCAGGCAAGATCAGGATCGTCCGTAGGAAAGTATCGACGGCTTCGAGCTCTTACGGAGACAAGTACCTAATACCCAAACCGGATCGTGTTCATCGTTAGTGTGGTGGGAATTTTGCTGTTTAATACAACCCTTAACTTACCTATAACAACCCCTAAAACTGTAGATTTTAAAATTGATACAGATAGCTATGCCTAGTTTAATACAGATGCAAACGTAGAAGACAGTCAAATGCTCCGAATTGCTTCAAAAATTTAATGGTTCCTTTGTCGTTTTCTCTGTTTACATGCAGCCTGCTGTGACAGTTAATAATAATTACATATTAGATACAAATAAAGACTGTCGTGTAGTGAACGCAAGGTGATGTTAGAACAGAGGAATGCGGGCCGAGACACTTCCTAGACGGCGAGTACGACGTGAATACGAAACGTTGGGAAATTGACGTTAGTGTGTCGTCGGGTACCGAGTTTTTAACGACATACTACGCCTAACAATTCGTTTAAAGTTTTCCTGATAACTTAATAACGTTAAGATTATCATTTTATTCTCACAAGTCTAACGCTTGATCAATTCCTCTTCAATTGTTTTTTTCGTAGTTTCAACGCTTTTTTATTCTTCCACTGTCGGTTGCGGATGGCCTCTTATTATGACAGTTCATCCCTTACTTTCCTGAATTTTCATAACCTCTGTGTCTTTACAAATGGCTGTAGTGTTTTAATGGAAATATCAAGCAAAAGCTGTTCATGGGTCTGCGTAAATCCCTACGTAATTCTGTGCTCCTGACTGCATTGAACTGATTCGTTTTTGGTTCATCTTTGTAGAATATAGGATATAGCTAAGTAAGTCTGAGGTTGTTTCATACAAAATTTACTAAAGCGAATAGTTAAATTTATTTTCAATTAAGAATCCTGAATTAGAATTCATTTTAATATATTAATTCATTAATTTGCAATCTTTGTTAATTCATCACATTAGCGGAAGTTTGCGTAATATTTATGGTTATTTTAGGCAAACGTCCAATATTTGTGTCCTTGCCAAAGTAAAATACGATTTATTTGGCTACACCACACATGTTTGGCTATAACACATGAATTTCCAAGAATGCTTCCTTATACCTATATAACTATAGCGACGCCGAGGGCAGAATGTTCATGTATGTAACCTGAACAAAGTCGCATTGTCAAGACAAGAAGCGAATTGTCGATTGCGTAGTGGAATGCAGTTGGCCTCCGATGTTTTATATGTAAATGAACTTGTTAAAATTAACATGTACGTATGTTTATCTCATAAGCTAATCGCACCTGTGCCCCGCTTATATCTCAATCGAGAGAGGAAAGCGTGACGAATAGTTTAATTTATATGTCATTTATGATAATAAATTATGTTGATACACTCATTGATGTGGATTCATAATTCTAGATGGTTCTAGAATATCGTATCCGTTTTCCCTCTCAGCGAGATCATTAAAACGTTCTCTTTTAAATGACCATAGCTAGATTCTTTTACATGTTTATTAACAGAAAACTTGAAATCTACAATATGTAGATATTTTTTCTATTTGTGATTAGACGTTATCATTCGGGTAAAAAGTACTAGATCTTTAAATTGACTATCATGTACACGAATGTTGTAACGTAGGCTTTAAAAGAAGACGACGTTAGTAAACGTCGACTAATCTCTGCGGCGATCGGCCGCTGAAAGGCGCAAGGCCGATTAGCGCGGCGCCGCTGCCGACACGCTGCCAGCGAGGGCGGAGAGATTTTAAATTTAAAAAAAGTATTTAGAGAATTTAATCTTACACTAACTTGACCTTGGCTTATAAAAAAAAGTGCTTTTCCTAAAGCTCTGTTCTCTATCAATCAATAATCTATATATTAATACGTGATGCAAAAACTTTGGACCCCTTTTTACGAAAATTGCGCGGACGCAGGATCATAAAATTTGGCACACTTATAGTATATGTGTAGGAGAAGTGCAGAACGATAATATTTTTCAATAATAATGCTTATAAAGTACATTAAATCAATAAATAAAACATTACACACACTACCATTCATATGACACACACAATCACACGTATTGGTTACCCGTATACAAAAGTCACGTCATACACTGACTGTCAAACAGAAAAGTTTTATTTTCCCATTTAATATGAAAAAATACCACGTCAAATCGCTTATACAAATTTATTATGGTCGAATCTCGACCACTTGGCGACCTCTAGTACTGATAAAAACAGCAATTTATATGAGTACAAATTAGACGTTTGTTATCTGTGTGCATTTAAACTTACAATTTGAAACCGAAGTTTTGTTACTAGCATTGTACAGGTTAAGTGGAAGCTAAAACAGCTCTTGCGGTTGAGAAGCATGCGTATTTAATAAAGAGACAGCATTTAGGAACTTCACCTGATCGAAAACGATGCCCTGACCTAAATGAAAGAAGGTTCTAGGAAACATGAAAGACTGAACCCGCTCCCTCGCCCGCTGGCGCGCGCCCGCGCCCGCAGCCGGCAACTGGTTCCTAAGCGTCGCTGCACAAACATTGCAGCAAGTGTACCAAGGCGGCCCGGTTCGCGCCCCGCCGCCATAAATCATCTGTGGGCCTACGTACAGTGAACTATGAGTTTGTAAAACGACATTGTTATCTCTCGTTACATTGATATGATAATCTCTTGTAACTTGCAGAGTATCAATGGGCTAATACTTATGATGTATTATTTGTTTACTAAACGTTTTCGATATATTCGTCACTAGCTT
The DNA here is from genome assembly GCA_018244895.1 of Myscelus amystis hages. Taxonomy (NCBI): domain Eukaryota; kingdom Metazoa; phylum Arthropoda; class Insecta; order Lepidoptera; family Hesperiidae; genus Myscelus; species Myscelus amystis. The sequence goes on from DWQT01001119.1 coordinate 14,875, forward strand.
TTGCCCGCGTCTTAGCGATTTTTTCAAATCGGACCAATATTTCCTGAGATTAGCGCGTTTAAACAATCAAACAAACTCGTCAGCATATTAGTATAGAGTATAGATTACAAAACTGCCCCAGCCGGGCGACCTAACGTGGAAACATGAAGAAGTGACCAGTAATGATATATCTGAATGTCACTGTAACTATTATAATCACAATGGCCCATTTAACTTGCACGACCTGTCTCAGTCATTGCCATGAACATAAATTAAAAGAATTAATCAAAGAGACCGTCAAATTATCTTATAAATCGCGTTGTAAGCATTGCATTAAACTATAATACACTTGTATGCTCTGTTAATTGACAATTAAGCAACCTAGACGCTAATTGGCTGCGTGTCGTGTGATTTCAGTAGGTTTTATTATGATAATTAATGTCACAATCGCTTACAGACCGAAGATATCGCGCCATTTTTGTCCTGTGAATTTTCAGTACGCACGTATATGTCAATGTCGTTTTTATTTGTTTTTCGTAACTAATGTGAGAAACTGTTGTGTTGACACTGTACTTTTAGTTAATTGAAGTTAAATATTGCCTTATTTATATATATTTACGACGTGGTACGTACGTCATTTTTTAGGAAGTATTTTAGGAAGTCTCTAGATCGCAAACGATATGTAAAGACATATATGGCACTCGGATGGCTGACCGATAACAAAATCTTTGTGATTTCTGATGCGCGGACTGGACCGAAGTGCGTATTGGCTGACTTATATTTCAAAACATAGAGTATGTGCCAGATTGTCTATGTTTTCCTTCGCCCTCGCCGTATAGCGGCTGCTATTTAAAATATTAGAAAAAGAGGGAAGTGCGTGCCAGGATTTGTCCAGACTCCCGGAGCGAACTATTACTGCTTTGGTATTTTTTAAATTTTGTAGTCTGCAAATGGCCAGTGTTTAGCGACACGGTGTCACGGCCCACTTACGCCTGACGATGAGCCCGACCTCGCAGTATACATTCACTTGTACCACACGTCTCATTTCTCACGGCACTTGCTTAAAACGTTTACACTTTTGACTTTAAAATTAGTGTCTCATCGTTAATACGATACCACCAACATACTCGGAGCCTGCGTTTAGTAATCGAACAGCCGATAAACTAAAATAAAAATCTCAATTAATTATATAGATAATGTTACACCCAGGCACAAAACATAACGGTTTTAAAAACGTAAATATTTGAATATTGGAATCGAACGAATCGATGTCCATTCATCCGAATTGTAGTTCGTTCGCCAGTCATTAACGGTCGGTATTTTGTGTGGATGTATGGCGGTGTAGAGAGGTGAAGATAGCGTTCGCGGGTCAGCGGAGCTCGTGTCACGGCCGCGTCACGGGGTGTGTGACGGCTGGCGTTCCACGTTCCACGTTCGAGTTTAGCACGAATCGTAACATTACATTCTACTAAATGTAATGTTAAACATTAGCTGTCCAGTTTACTATGAAGCTTTAAGCTACAAATTACACTTACATATGTACGTCTCAGATGTGAAGTACAATTTTTTTAACCGACTTCAAAAAGAAAGAGATACTAAATTCGACTGTATTTTTCATTAACCAAGCAATTATCATCAATTGATCTTATGTGTTTTTTTAAATAGTAAACGCTAAATATTAAGAGCAGAAATAGTAACATTTATAGAGAAGTAATAAAGCAAAGACTATTGAAATAATGCAGACGACATAAAGTCAATTATGCATCTATGTATCTAAATCATCGTAATTACCTGCAATGTGGGTGTCGCATGGATACACATTTCCTCGTCTGGGAACTACAACTGCTTGAATTATGTCCTCTTTAACTTATTTATGGCTAGAGTGAGTGTCATGCGCGGGAAATTGGCATTGTAATTTATGCCCAAGCGACGCTAGTACTGTTGGGGAAAAGCTAATTGTTATGACAGTTTACTACAAAGGATTATAATATAGCAGAAATATTGGCGTTTGAAATATTGAAGACCTAAGGCTTAGAGCTTTAATTATTACTATATTGCGAAGATTACTAAAGTATCTGTTTTATGGCCTAACATACATATATCTGAAGCTACAAAAAAGGTGGAAAAACATATCGTTCTAAGTACTGTGTATAACTTTCTGTGTATTGTGATGTCAAAAAACGTGTTCAAAACACCTTCGGAGCCCGAATATCGGAAGTGGAGCGAAGATAGATCCGTATTGATCAGCATCAAGCGTGTAGTTCACACTCGGCTCACGTTGGATGTGAACACTGGACGCGCGCCGCGCCAAGTGGGCTGCATTACCATACCGCACCGCGCCATTAACATAATAGCATAAACAGACAATGTTTTCTTAATATGTACCACTTCTTGTGATTAAAACACTTTCATCGTGCGTTCTAATCGCCTGAACGAGTCCGGCGCCCGCAACCAGCCCCAACGTTAAATATACAACACTAATATTGTTTTTTTTTATTATTTTTTAGGTTATATTCTTCAGTCATATCCGTAGACGGAAATCGCAATATTTTTAAAGTTCTCTGATAAATCCTATAAACTACATTTCGAATTCGTGAAAATAGGTATTTAAAAAATGAAACTTCTGACAACCACTGTCAATCTGACAGAGGAAGTGTCGTACATTTTGAGTACGCGTAGCAGCCCCAGCGTATCGTAAACAGTATGATGATAACGAAACACACATGCAACTATGGATCAGTAGGATGACGCAACGCTGGATCCGGTCGCGTACTTTCGCTGCGATCTTGTGTTAGCCAATTAGATAACCGAAAAGCGAAGAAAGTCGCCACTTGTTTAAATTGCATTGTGCACGTTGACTGTAGCCTAAGGCTACTTGTAGACACACGTTTTTTCGGTGTAAAAATCTACGGTGAATTCGCCGTGTGTAGGCGCGATCGTCAGTGTTATATGGACGGCACGGCACCGCCGCCGTATGCACCGTGCGGGGGACGCACGGCGAATTCACCGTAGATTTTCATCAGTGTTGTATGGCAGTCTTCGGGTGTGTGTAGACGACGCCGGAAGTTTTCACGTTTTAGTGGCCGACTATATGCGGTTATTTTGTATTACTAGTACAATTAACATAAATCAGGAATTATTAATCACATTAGTTCACGAAAGATCTATAATATGGAATAAGACTATCGAAGATTAAAAAATAAGCGGCTGAAGTATGATTCCTGGAAAGAAGTAATCATTAATA
>DWQT01001120.1:0-18093 GCA_018244895.1 Myscelus amystis hages
ATCACTAAGCACTAGTAAATAATTTATAATTAGTTATAAGCTTACACCATTAATTTGTACGCCGTAAAAGGCAAAATTTGGATTGAACTAGTAACTTTGTAAGATCCTCCAATGTACCCATATTTGTGCAAATAAATGTCTTTTGTCTTTTTTGTCTTTTTGTTATATTCGCACAAATTCGAGCCCTTCACAAAAATCACAAACGTCTTGGGAGCACTTCATACACTATCTGCTACCAAATTAGACCGAACCTATGTATTCTATGGTCACCTGTCAGTTGATAAACATTCCTGAATATAAATATCTCAATTGTCATTTTACTCCAGTCAGAGAACAATTATATTTTGCGCACCATAAGCCCTGGTTTGTCAATTAATCAATTACCAATTAATTTTATGATATTACCCAGGATGTCATTACTAAGAATTAGAAATAGAAACTGAAAATATTGATGTATTTTAGCCAATAGAGCTATAGGAATGGAACTGTTAGTAATATTAGTTTAATTGATTGATAGTATAGGGGCATTTAGTATTCGTTAGTATCTGCCCTGTTACAAAAAGGTCAGACACAGTCGCTTCGAATATTCGCGTGGAACGGCATCTAAAGCCAGCCGAGCGAAACATAAGTTATTGTAAGCTACTCCTGTACTAGGCACACTCCCCCTCCTTACCTCGTTAGCTTATCTATAGGATAAAAAGCGACATAACACGAGGCTCCCGCGGCGCCCGACGTGTCTGACAAATGATGCGGTGTCGGCTTCCCGGCGGCGGCAGGTGCGGCCATATGTTATCCGAGTTAATACGTCGCCAGCGGGCCACCCGCGGCCAATTACTGGTCTGTCAGTAATAATAATATATTAATGTGGTCAGGGACGGTTCATAAATAGTAGTCATAATAAAGTCACCGATTATCGTCCACCAGCCTGCACTGCACGACTGTGCTCAGTGGTGGGAATATTAAATATTCGTCGAGCACCACAAAACGGATAAAGAAATATGCGCTATGCAAATGCTCAACATCTCCACGTGTCGTCCAACGGTCAGTAGGTAAGCTAAAGGTGCCGCAAGTGGGCCGTAATAAGTTTAGAAATAGGATGACGTGCAACTTGAGTGTTACTGAAATTGATGCCACCGTTTTATGCTTCGAAGAAGCTCGCGTCAACGCGTTCTGAACATGTTTTGACGAAATTCATGCGCTTCCATCAAAATTCTGTAAACATCTTAATTTGATAAATGTTACAGAATATACTTTATATGTACCTATGTTGTGTCTCCGTAACGACTGCGAAATTTGATTGAAAGGGACAAAACATGAAAAGGAAAAACCAGGCAATTGAGAATAATTAGAATGAGGTTGCTGGTGGCGTTGTGTGAGAACGACCCATCGTTATAGAGAAACAAGATGAACCACTGAGAGCCGGCCGAGTTGCCGATTAATGCAATCGCTGTTGCTCGCGTGGGAGCCGGGAAATGATTCTGACATACTCGTACGTAAATATAACAATTTTGTAAACTTAACTTTAATTTTAAGCAAAAACAAAGCTCAACACTTGCTAATTTTTATAGTGATTGCTTTGAAATCGGCGGGATTCCAACCGACGGTTCAACAGTTTACCCCTCGGGGATGGACAGACAAAAGCCCTTCCTCGGTGGGCGTCTGCGATATAAATGGAATCCATTATCCAATATCATGTTTCTAACTTCTGTAGTTTAGGCTGTACGATAATGGATCAGTTAGAACGCGGCAATTTTTATATGTAAGTATATAGATAATATGTAAGTATAGATAATATGAACCAGTGAAAAATATCCTCGGCTTTCTATATAATCTATAAAGGTACATGAGAGTGAGAATACAAGTAATCGGTGTTGGGCGAACAATCCGATCGTCATGTTAATGGTAAAATAAATGTTCTTATATCATACGGTTTCAGGTTCTCTCTCGCATTGGATCATTTCCATTACAGCAAATTGTTCCCTATTCGCTCCATGCATACATTATAATCCAAATGTCAATAAGACCCTGCTATCAAATGCATGCGCTATAATTAAGAACGATTGGAAACATTCAATCGACCCACACCGTTTACGAGCTACAGTCAAACACATAACACGATCCAGGCCTTTGACCAGATGTTGCATCCACAAAATACTCCATGCGATATTACATGCCATTCCAGGAAAATTTGCCAAATCGTAGAACACAAAAGCAAAAATATATTCCGGAAGCATACACGAAGCGAAAGACGCAAACGGAAATACAAACAGAGGGCTAGAGGTGGTTCGCTTGCTCTCGCGCTAGCTAAAGCGTGCCGGTGCTACGGTAAAGAGAATACGATACATACATTTCGCACGTACTGATCAAATGTCCTCACCGCGGTCCGGCCCAGCAGCAGCGCGTCCATCTCGCTCTCGGGCAGCGGCACCACGGCCACGCCGGGCGCCGGCCCGCCCTTCAGCGGCACGCTCATCGCGCGGCCTCCGCCGCGACACTCCTTCCGACTCGCACTTCCTACCGCGCCGGCTGACACATTTGCATTTCCAGTTTCACATCCAAGGGCATGTTCGAATCGTTCCTAATTGGTTGGTTAACAGTTAAACTTTAATACAACGATATAAATGACACGTCCTAGACTCGTTGAATCACTCTTCCCTGCTGCTGTTACCGTGGAGTGCAGTGTATTGATCGAAATCTCGATAGTATTGGTAGCCTCGTTTTATTCATATTGAATTTTATCGCAAATCATTGAAGATGCGCTCTCCCGCGCACGGCCGCACACAAATACACCCTCAAATGTTTCTGAGAGCGGTTCCTCGAGACATTGTTCATAAATACTTTTGTTACGCGTCATTGCACGACACCGAACACTTGACAGCCGCGACCCGTTGCCTTGAAGTTTCAAAAACTAGGCAACCTTCTTTGATGTTCTTGTTACTTTGGAATTAATTTGATGTTTTTTTCATTTGCACTCAAGTCCTACTATTAAATTATAAAATGAATTGACTATAGAAGATTCAATTCATTCGTGACTGATATGTTTCATTTACTTTAAATACATGTACATAGGTATTAAATATATTTCCGCGACCAACAAAATCTGAGTTTCGGATCGGATCATTAAAAATATATCTTTTGTTTTTTTTCTCGTCGATACGCTAATCTTTATCGTGGTTTATTTTGGTCCTAAATCCTAATGGCCAAAGACGTACTGCTTCCGAGCGGCTGCCGGCGCCGGTTCAAATAAATCCTTTGAGCGTTCCTTATCTCGCCCCGCTGCCCCGCCCCCCCCTCGCGTTGTTCCCACTTCAGTCTTCACTTGTCTTTCTGTTATTTCGTCAGTATCGATACGAAGAGAAAATGGTTTTGGACCTTTTCTTGTTGATATATTCTGCAAATATTTTTGAGTGCCGTGGAATTGTTTGTGTTAATCAACCCAACGATTTTATATCGACGATAATATATAATAAAAAGCGTATAAAATGATTCGCCCTATTTACGAACAAAATCTTCACGTATTTATATTAACAAGAAAACAAACGCCGTATATAAATAATTAAATAATAATATGTTGTCATATTATAGTATCAGCACGAGTAGATACCAATTTACTAGGAGCTAGTACATCAAAGAGTTTTCGAAGTTTTTAACCGTTCATGGTCGTTCACGGTACACCGCGATATTCCCCATATCATCTCTACGTAAATATTCCTAGGCTCCGTCGCGCGCAGCAGCCCCGCGCCCTCCGCACTGTCGCTGGCGGCTGTTATTGTTTGATAGTTTTACCGCGACACTACAATGAACCATTTCATAACGTTGATCAAAATGGATTCATTGAACGAAAAGCGCCGTAATAAATCAATCGCAACGTTCATTGCAATCTACGAGTATACTCGTGTGTATCAGAATGGGTGTTCAATATACAGAATATTTTCCTCTATAGATTATTTATTAATTATTGAGGACAAAACGTAATTTGAAAATTAAAATAATTGAATTTTTAATGAATGAATGTTTGATTCAACATGAGCCTCTAATTGTTCCGCTCGCGCGACTGTCACCACGAGCCCCTAGCGAACAAGTTTCAAAAGTTTTCGTCCATCACAAATTCCGGCTGGCCTCGTCCTCCAACAGCCGCCCGGTCGGGACCCGTCCATGTACACCGGGGCAATCGGGGGCTAATTCAATAAAATACCATTCTCCCACTGATGTCTACATAGGTACTTTAATGCGGATGACTGCAGACTTTAAACAATTTTTAAAATGAAACTACGTCGCTGACGGCCGGGCTCAGGCTGAGCGAGCTGCGAAGACTCGTCAGAAGGGCGACGTGACAATCGAACGACATCGGAGACCTCGTCAGAAATTAGCGTAAGGCCACTTAGGCATTAAAAAAATCATCCGAATCATTTCAACGATGATACGAATACGCATCTGTCAAAAATAATTACACGATTTTGGGTTAAATCCTTTAAGGAATCATTTGCATTCTCGAAAACTAAGTCCTGGAGCCCTGCATGGAAGGAATGCAGAAAATAAACAAGCTGTGTCTACGACCACTCCTCCGCCCCCGGAGCTGTGGCGGGACACGCTTCTCCGTCGCGGCCGCAGCGCCGGACCGCGGGCCCATAACTCCCGTGTAACCGATTTCAAAAGTACCCGTACGACTACTATCGTCCAGGGTTCAATGAAACAGAACAAGTATTGTACCCTTCATATGTCAACATTTAGCCAATTCTATAATCGGCTAATTTTCACGCAACATTTAAAACTTAATTTCATAAACTTTTCTTACAAACTCCGAGTAGCCCGTGCCTACTTCTACCGCCGATGCAATGTTACACGTACAAAAGTGATGCTTAAAAATAACCTTTCGATAACGTTTGCTAACTTTCGAACGAATTACAAACTAAAAATCATGTTATGAATTGGATAATGATAATCATCGAGCCGACGGGCGCTTACGAAGTGAAATTCCTTAACAAACAAACAATTCCACGGGAGCTAAACACTACGGGTTGTATAACTGTATAACTTTGTTTTATAACTTTACAACAATATAACTAATATGTATCTAAAATAGGTTGTATAATTTGTAAAGATGAGCGCGCTAAACAGATCGCGTCACCCGCAGGCAGAGGAGAGTACGGGCGTCCTGCCGACCGCCGGCGCGGTACTGCCGCGCCGCCGCGCCGGCCGCCGCGCCGCCGCCGCCACGCTGCGGCCTGCGACCATCCGGGATGGATACATGGCCAGGCAGCCGTCTCAACTCGTATCGCGCTGCAGCCACGCGAGCCGCAGCCTAAACATCCTTGAGAAGTTAGAACGAACTTGTCGTCGCGGCCGCGCCGCCGGCTGCTCTTTATTTAGGATGTTGGCGAGCGGAGGGCGACGCGTGCCCACGAGAGCTAGCGCGGCCGGCGGCGCGGCGGGCGGCGCGGCGGGCGGCGCGGTGCGACCGCCGACAGCTGCAACGGTCACTGTTAACTCGGCCTATTCCAATTCCCAAGTGGTACGGTATCTACGCAAGTCTGTCAACAGGCTTTCTTGCCGTTTAGCTCGAGGTACAACAAAATGTAATAACGAGTTGTGGATCTCTCTTTTTCCTTTTAAACTCCTATTTATTGTCTTTAACATGTGAAGTTTTAATTATATCAACATATCAAATACGTATGCATAGGTTAAACATCCTTTGTCATATAAATATTCATTATATCCATCTCTCGTCGCTCCATGAGACGATACGGCGTACTCGTATATGTAGTCATACAAACGACTACACGGGTACACACTGTCGCGGCCGCACGCTGTTGTTGTACCGATCAACTCGTTGGGATTTTTTCGTATGTCCGCAATATTCGCAGGAATGGGGTATTCCGCCATTTTTTATAAAAACTCAATTATGATCAAATGAAAATAACACTCTAGTCCGTAACACAATTGCCCCACATCTCGCACAATGCGCGGGGCGGGGTGCGGCGGCGCGGGGGCGGCGGGGGCGCACGCTCCGCTGGAGACTACTTACTGAACAACCGTAGCAACAATACTTGCAGCGCCGGCGCCCGCTCGCGACTTCATACGCGATTATATTAACACCGTAATCGACCGTAATATAATTTATTTCGTATTAAACACACACGCTGTTGAGTTCCTTGAGGCATGTACGATTATGTTTTAAAGGAGTAATGGGACTGGGTGTTTGAACTTTTGGAGTAAAATAAGATTTATGGGTGGTGTTGCCGGACGTAGCCCGAGATATCGTGACTTGAAGAGGGCGCGGCGGGCGAGGACGCTCGCTGCCTTGAATTTGTATTTCAGTAGCGACGTTCAGGACGGTACTTAATAATTCAGAATATTTTATAATTCCACGATTTTAAGACCCCAGATTAATTTGTTCCCGAAACTTCATTTACGAAACAGTCTCTACAATGTAATGTTAATTTTCGCTGAGAGACAAATGACAGAGAGATCGCAGAGAGAGACAAAGCAACAAAAAATATAGCGACAACGGCAAAATTTGGAGCTTTCCTTGCGTGCGCTGAGTAGACAGTGAAAGTTACTCAACAATCATGTATTACAAAATTGTTCCCCTCTAAAAGTTCTAAATAAAAGTCCGCGACAGCATAATATATGTCTAGCTTTTAACGTTAACCCAAAATAACCATTTTTATGGTTAATAAAAAAGTTCTTAAGTAATACATTATTTGCGAAGGTGTTTTAATAAATATGACTTCGCTTGGCTCGTCTTGGCAGGCCACTACCGTGGCTCCAGATTTTAATCCTTATCCAAATGAATAACTTATTTACCACAGGCACTTATTTTTGAACATAATCGCCCTTGACAGTATTTCATTTCACCCAATATATAGACTAGCTTTCGTCCGCGGCTTCGCACGTGTTGCAATTCAGAATTTCTTAAAGGCAATCAGTAAAATGTAGTATATGAATTTAGATATTCCAAAGATATCTAGAAGTTTTCACGGTATAAGGAAAGGGGAATTGTTTTACTCCGAATTCAACAAATGGCAAAAGCTAGTTTTATTATATCATAATGAATATTTGCTCGCAACATTTCGGCGTCGATATTTTCTGTGGTACACTTTTAATATGTAATTGATTAGAGAATAAATTTCAAATTCTATGACCCCGAGGTGTGCGCCGTGTGCCTCTCCCATATCTGCCGCAGGGCGAGAGTCAATGTACTCTATACATATTTCTAACTGACTGATTCATCATCATCCCATAGCTCAAAGGATTTTTTGATCTTCGCCAAAGGGTTAACTGTGATTTGGAAGTTTCAAAATCTGCCAATTTTGAAGCAATTACTATGAAAACAGTTTAGTTTTTCGGTTACCTACAAAAAATTGGTGTTTCAGCGTTATTGGAAAATCAACCCCCAACGAAGAAAAATAATCAAGCTTCCGGCGGGCGAAGCCGCGAACAACAGGTAGCATATTATGTACGGTGTACAGTTCATCGCGCCTTTGATGGCTCGAACATTCAGACAACATGTATCACTTCTCTTGAATATAAACTAAACAGAATAAGTTGTTATTGTCTTATTAATGTTAGTTCGTATATTTGTTTGTCAGATCGATTGTAGTACGTAACAGTTAGTAGCGTTGATGACAAACTAATGAAAATAACTACCACTTGTAAATATATTCCTACAGTATTTTATGTCACAGCCTGCTACTTGACTATAAAATGTTACTACTATCATTATAACATCGAATCGACTTTTACAAATTCCATAAAAATAGGCTACGAATAGTTGTGAGTTTTTACCGCCATCTATTATTCAGTAGCAAACAAACATTGTTTGCCCAGCGCTATGGTTAAAAACGGCGACTTGAGGAACTAATTGGTTTTATGTATATTATAATTTGTAGAAAAATACACATTGAAGTAACATATTACTTATATTAACTGGTACGATACCTACTAAATTATAGTTATAGTTATAGTTCTTAGTGCAAATATAAACGTAAAATGTTTAATATAGCGACCTCTAGGAATATTTAGTAACAAGTGGTGACATAGCGCCATCTAGTGAAGCAATAATAACAAGTATTTGTTATTTATTTCTATAGGGGATACAATTTAACTTTATATGTAGAAAGGACTCGAGTCATTTTTTTCAGTTTCAGAATATTTTCATAACTTGTGTCGTGTTTTTATTACCTACAGTTATTAATTTTTACAAACATCTCGTAACTTCTTCATGTGACATGGCAACCGCGGGAGGATTGAAAGTCCCTATCTTACAGTTGTCAAATCAAAATAATCTTGTTTCAGATAGTACTTGCTATAAACGGGAAAACTTGTGAATTTTTTTTGTATGTTTCAAAACAAACTTTAGTTACTGGTTACAACTGTCAAATATTATAATTTCCTAATGGGACACTGAAGTTTGAGATCCAAGCATAATGTAAAATACAAGCCGTCCACACAAACATATTGAATCTTTTTTTAGATGTACTTGCTCGAACTTGTTCTTTTTGACAGTCTTCAAAAAGTTGTTATCTTTGGAGTCAGTGTCTAGGCATATTATAGTGTTTCCTTTTCTGACAGCGACTACAAATACAACAATATGTGTACCTACATATTGAAGAGGAGAAAAGCAAGTTCATTATTAAGTTGTAGAAAAATACGTAATTATTCATTTACTTTTTAGTGCGTATTAATTTGGTCTAGATTAGTTCTACTTTGAGGTCGGTTTTTTTTTGTTAAAATGTTTGTTTACTAAAGACTATAGTCAAAGCGAGCGGTCTGTGGGTCAGATACGCCCAGAGGGCTTACAGTGCCCTTCCGATTTAATACAATAACATCTTCAGAGCTTCGTTGCGTCTGCCGGTTGCAGTGAACCTGGGATGTTTACTGATGCAAATATAGATGACTTTCATGCATTTATGTGGAAAAAAACTGCAGCTGCATATCGTAATCCTTAGGATGATAGACAGCATAATAGACTCATCGTTCCTCAGAAAGTTTACTCGTCTGCATGTGAGAGGTGCCTGTTAGGGCACATATGAAACTATAAGTATTATTAATTTTATTCAACTGTAACCTATTTTAATTATTAACCAGAGTGCAACTATTATTAATTTACTTCAATTGTCACCTAATTTCAATTATTAACTTTGGTTAATACCATTATTCTGTTTTTGCGTGCTAATAACATACGTGGGCCCAAGTAGCCTTAAATAAATGATGTAATTATTATTAGAATAATAATTATTAAAAACAAACAGAGACTTTTTTGTGTTCATTACCGTATATCATCATAACAGACAAACTGTCAGTTAAGTTTTATTATACTGTTGAGAATAGATATGTTAATACGTCTATGAACCAACTGCTCGGTGACAAACGTATAAAGTAGTTAATATCCAGTTTCCAGCATAAGTTGTTTAAAGTAACTCGCGCGGAGTGGAGTGTGTGAATTTTTTTTCGAAAAATGTTTCCCCTCGTCAAATGCACTTTGGTTTTCAATTCGAAACATATCTGCCGTTGGACTATTATCGCAAAGGGTTACCATAGGACACCAGTTTTACATAAGTATGTATTTTAGTATGTTTTTTTTAAACTTTTTTAAAGATTGACATTAAATACAGCTTTACTGGGTTTCACGGATAACATATGAAATACTCAATGGGATTAATAGCTGATGGTTGATTAAAAATGTTAGACTGGTTATTACTGTATTGGTCAAATCGTATATGGAACCCCACTTGCCAGATTTCTTTATTTAATCATAATATCTAGATATTGTATATCTAGAATTAAATTTACGTACCTATGCAATTAACGGTCTGCAGTTTTAGCTTCGACAAACAATTAAACAATGCTATGGTCACGAATCCGCGACCTCGGATTAATATGTTGGTGCAAAGTACAGAATATAAATTTTGTTATTTACAATTATGCATTTATTTTCAATTTTACTAACAGCGTCAGTGCGGTGAAGACGAATCAAGAAAAATCGCCTTATCAGCCGGTCGCCGATTTCTACACGGGAAAGTCCGTATTCCTGACTGGTGGGACAGGATTTTTGGGGAAGGTGTACTTTCTTACATGTCTACACTAACATCATCTCCAGCAATCAAGCTTCTTCTATACACGAACCCACTCCCAATTTCTCAGAGTCCAAAATCCAGAGGTTTCCTGCTGTTGTCCTCATGTCCATCTTTAATCATCTTTAATCAAAGTCCATCATTAATAAGCCGATCTCCCCATTGCTGTGATATCAGCCTCCTGTTCTTTGCTCATTGCAATTAATTTAAATCATTTTACTTTTGACATTTTTCGTCTAGAATCTAGAATGTCTTTCTTTCCTATATCCCCTTTCGTTGGCTACGGTTCTAGTTGCTCACATTAAAATTAAGTAACACAGAATGCGAAGCAGTGATGGCCTAGTGATTTGAAATTCAGTCTCTCACTCCGGGGCTCTGGGTCCAATCCTGGCACGCACCTCTGATTTACCACGTGCGTTTTATAACTAAAATTTAAATATCACTTGCTCAAACGGTGAAGGAAAACATTGTGAGGAAGTCTGCACACCTTAGGGATGCTATACGTTTGTATAATATTTTCTGAGGTGTGTGAAGTCTAGAAATCCGTATTTGGCCAGCGTGGTAGACTAAATCCTAAATCCTTCTCACTATGAGAGGAGTCCCAGTCCAACCTGGACCACTTAAGAGTGAAAAATAATAATAATAATTTTCTCACAAACTCAAGGTCTATTTCAGGTTTTTATTGAACGACTTCTATCCAATTGCTCTAATATAGATAAAATATACGTGCTAATACGTGGAAAGAAGGGATCACCAGCGGAGCAAAGGTTGCAACATATTCTACAGACACCAGTAAGTAAGCAAATACTGTTAATTGAAAGCAAACTGACTGCAACAACAGCTGATACAAAGAAATCTGATCAAGAAAAAAGAGAATAACTGTTGATAAAACGACAACTATTTTGTATGTGGCGCCTGAAAAAAGTCAGATTAAAACACTGTTAAGAGTTTTAACATACCCAGTGTCACTTATGGTACTAAAAGGAATCTAACAACAACTCATTATTTATGGCCTCGTGGTCGAGTGGTTAGAAGCCCTGACTACAAAACCAGAGGTCGTGGGTTCGATCCCACCCAGTACAAACATTTGTGTGATGAGCACATTTGTTTTTTCTGTGTCTGGATGTAATAAAAATATTTATGTAAGTATTATATCATATGTATATGTATGTATGTTTATCAGCTGTCCGGTGACCATAAAACAGGCATTAAATTGCCTAGTTTGGAATAAGATGGCCGTGTGTGGAATTGTCCTAATATATTATTATTATCTCATATCAAATTAAAATCATAGCCAATGTTAAAACATACCCTTCTGTTGCAATTGGCTAATAGTATAAACGCAAAAGTCCAGGTAAAATTAACAAGAACAATTGCCAACCGTTATTTCTAGCTTTTCACCAAACTCAAGAACACCAACCCAGAACAACTGGACAAGGTTGTTGCTATAGCGGGTGATGTGACTGAACCAAATCTTGGGCTCAAACCAAAAGATGAAGAAACTCTTCTCGATAAGGTAATTGCAGTTCAATTTAATACATAAATGATATATTTTCCTCTAGTTGAGCCGGCAAACGTTAGTATGGCATATAAATTATGATCTTGAAACCGGTTATAGTGAGTCAACCTTAAAAGCCAGACATGTGTTATCTCGGACTTCTTTGGGGACTTTTCAAAGGGAACAGTGTCCTAATACATGTTTTTTGCGTAGTTTTTATTATTATATCAACCCGCATAATGGACAGTGAGATAAATTACAGTGCAGTACAGTGAAGATAAGGTATAGTACAGTGTACAGAAAATCCGCTAGTTACTTAACAAAACCAAATTGGTAAATTTCTCAGATCATTAGCCACTAAAATTAATAAAACATACATATACCTTTTGTTATTGAAATTAATTTTAGACACCTAAATTAATTTTACACAGGTCACTTGTAAATTAATAATGCGAACTGAATCACTTCCAAAGATACAAGGAATGGAAACTAACTCAGAAGCCATACTGTTTAGAGCAAAGAGCAGTGAACTTAAATCCAAATTATCAGAACGTTTCTTTAAAAAATAGCAATAGTTCAAAACTGAGCATTTGATTACATAACATTAATCGCAGGTACGCTTATTACTTTCTACAGGTTTCAGTGGTATTTCATTCGGCGGCAACAGTGAGGTTCATAGATACATTTAAAGAAATAATTGACGTAAACGTCGAGGGAACAAGAAAAGTGATGGATTTGAGCAAGAGGATGAAAAACATGGAAGTACGTATGATAAGTAGTCAAGTGCAGATTGACTTGATCTTTGTAATCTCATGATAAATGTCAAAAGGTAATAATTTGTCACAGATATAATGCTACTAAGAAGGATAATGACCGCTGCAAATTATTTGTCTTTTATTTACATTTCTATATTATTTAGTTATCTGTATTAAAGGAATTTCTCGTAGGAGCAAAGTTAAAGGATCACGTTCCGGAAGTTATTGTTGGTCGATATGGACCTATTGGTCTGTAGTTTTGGTAAAATTTTCCATATCGTGTTATACACAGTTGGTTCCGTAGTTATATTGACGCAGAAAGTTTATAGCCTAGTCAAGGGACTGTGAAGAACTGATGTCCAAACTACATCTAATAGTGTTGGGAATGGCCACTAAAGTACTGCTGTAATTATGCTCTTGTGTCGTTAAACCTATCAATCCATTAATTTATATCATTGATAACAATGTAACATTTTAATTACAGATGTTTGTGCACATATCCACGGCCTTTTCAAACTCAGATAAATATGTAACTGAAGAAATTGTTTACCCGTGTTCTAAAACGTTGGAGGATGTTCAACAATTTCTCAAACATAATTCGAACGACGAAGAGGCTATTGAAAAATATATCAGTAAGTGATATATTTAAATTCTAGCCACCCCAGACGACGTACTTTGCCTCTAGTCAAAACATGATAGTAGACATTGATTAATAGCTGCCAGTCTCCATGTCTCATTATGACAACTAATTTTATTGATAAACATGGAATCAATGGAATTGTTTTGATTTTCATTTAATCAGTTTAATATTTCAACAGAGGGCCACGCAAACACTTATACATTCTCAAAGCAACTGACAGAATCGCTTGTGTTCGAAAATCATGGAAATATGCCTACAATTATTGTGAGGCCGTCTATTGGTAAGCTATTTATTTTCGATAATAAAATCACCCAAGCATTGATAGCTTAGGGAATTCGGATTTCTGTTTTCCAAAAATTAAATATCATTCGGTGTAACGTATAAGAAAAATGTCCTAAATAAACGTGCATTGCCTAAAACGCTCCACACTGTTTTCTGAGGTCAATTCAGCCAATCCGCACTTAGCTATCGTGCTGAACTATGCAAATAAACTCTTTATTACGAAGGGAGATCCATATTCGTAGTAGCACAATGCAAAGGAATGCAAATTTAAAGGAAAAATGGGCGATATTTTGACACTAGTAGCTTTTCGAATATTTGTGATCAAGTCATTAATTAATTGGGCTTAGTTGTTCCTTCTTAGTTGATAGTTGTTCCTTGGCTTAGGCATTAATTAATTGAGCTTAGAAATGTTCCTTGGCTTATGTTTCTTCATTTATAGTATCGCCAGTCCTAGAAGAACCAATGCCGGGCTGGATTGACAGCTGGGTTGCTAGCACGGCGCTCTTCAGCAATATAGCCCGTGGCTACACCCGCATCGCACGTGGCGGTAACAATGTTATTATTGACATGATACCTGTGGATTACGTATGCAACCTCTGTATTGTTGCAGCTGCTAAGTCTCCCAAGTGAGTATTTCAATTTAGTTGTCATCGGCGACGCGATGTTTCCTATTACCCGGTCAGCATTTGACACACACAAACACACGTATTTGTTACACGTACACATATGTATGTCATGACATAAACTGAACGTCAAACACAAGTTTTATTTGCCCCCTTAAATACAAAAAAATACCTAGCGAAATAGCGCTCGCTTATACAAATTTATTATGGTCGAATTTCGACCACTGGTTGTTTATTGATAATCATATTATGATGAGAAACGTATTATTTTTAGAACCAAACAAGTGGCGGTATATAATTCATGCACCAGCTCTACAAATCATACGACGTGGAAGGAAGGCGCTGATTTGTTTAGGAAAAATAGTCGTTCGTTTGGATACAGTAAGTTCGACCCCATTATATAAAATTAATAAACGTTAAAAATTATTTTCAAAATTATTATGAAACTGATTTTAATTGATCAATTCACTGGAGATAGAACTAGAGTTGAAAAAGGTATTATGACCTTACTTATGAAACTTGTAATTCGACTCTGACTTGCTATAATTCGAATTCAAAAGATTCTGCATCCTTATGATATATTTGTGTTCTAACTATAGTAACCATCACGCAGCGGGCAGATGTATCATAATCTTTAAGCCTTTCTTCTACTTGTTTTTCAGAAGAGTTACCTCTGCCAAAAGCATTCTTTCTAGAAACATCTATAGCTCTGTCGGCATTGTCGTTTATAATAGAAACAATACCAGCATTCACAGCAGATGTTTGGTTGCGTCTTACAGGAAGAAAGCCGAAGTAAGTGATATCATGTTTACCAGATTTATCTAACTTTGACTGGCCTCGTGGTCGAGCGGTTAGAGACCCTGACTGCAAAACCAGAGCTCGTGGGTTCGATTCCCACCCAGGACAAACATTTGCGTCATGAGCGCATTTGTTTGTTTCTGTGTCTGGTCGTAATAAAAATATCTATATAAGTATTATATCATATGTATATACGTATGTTTATCAGCTGTCCGGTTACCATAACGCAGGCATTAAATTGCCTACTTTGGAATCAGATAGCCGTGTCTGGAATTGTCCTAAGATATTATTATTGTTATTATCTAAAGATATTGTGATTTTTTTTAAAAGCATGTTGTTAATTATTATTATCGACATAAACATTTCTAGTTCCCCTTAGACATCTTTCATTACCGTCATCGTTATCCATTGCGGCTGTAACCGTTACTTGACGTGATAATTGCTGTTCTAGAAGTACATTTGCATTTCCATTTTTCAGACACATCAAAGAGCAGATGAGAGCAAATTTACTACGAGATTTAATTGTGGGTTTCACATCAAATTCATTTATTATAAAATCGAACCGCGCTCTTGAATTAATATCCTCGTTGGATGAGGAGGATCGCAGGCGCTTCTCATGCGACCCGAGGACTATAAATTGGGAGGAGTACATGCCTGTATTCTGCTTTGGCGTCAAACAATACCTATTGTCGAATGGTAAAAGTAAATGAAGTGATAGTCATTCAATGTTTTATTGCATAAAGCTAACAAACCTTAACCTTTCATTGTTGAATACATTTTAATCTAATTATACATATAATTTTCTTTCCGAACGTTTATATTATTAGATGCAATACAATTTGTTTTAATAACGATTGCAAATTTATACAAAAGACGGTTCAAAAGGTCATTCCATGTTACGTCTTAAAAAAATCTAAAAAGAATCTGCTGAAATATTTAAATCTAACTCAATTCTTTTATGAACTGATTCATTCTAGAACTTACTTGAATTAACATTATTGATAATACTACACGACCCGTCTTTAATTTTAACTTACTATAGGCTATGATAATAACGGATCAAATTATAAAAAACGAATTATACATAGTTAAAAAATTGACCACATTGTAGCAGGTTATCTATAATAATAATGTAAAGATGAAGAGTTTGTTTGATTATTTGTTTGAACGCGCTAATCTCAGGAACTACTGATCCGATTTGAAAAATTCTTTCAGTATTGGATAGCTTATTTATCGAAGCATACTATAGGCTATGTAACACCACTCTAAGATGAATAGGAGAGGAGCAGCAACAAAAAATATTGCGACAACGGTAAAATTTAGAGCTTTCCTTGCGTGCGCTGAGTAAACGGTGAAAGTTACTAAAAATCATGTATTACAAAATTGTTCCCCTCTAAAAGTTCTAAATAAAAGTCCGCGATGCCATATGTCTAGCTTTTAACGTTAACCCACTATAACCATTTTTATAGCTAACAAAATAGTTCTTCAATAATACATTATTTGCGAAGGTGTTTTAATAAATATGATTTTCATCCTCCAAATGAATAAGATTATTTAGCAAAGCACTTATTTTTTAACATAATCGCCCTTGACAGTATTCATGTCACCCATATATATATTGATATAGACTAGCTTTTGTCCGCGGTTTCGCACGCGTTGCAATTCAGAATTTCTTATAGGCAGTAAGTAAAATATAGTATATGAGTTTAGATATTCCAAAGATAGCTGGAAATTTTCACGGGGTAAGGAAAGGGGAATTAATTGTTTTACCCCGAATTCAACGCGCGCGAAGCCGCGGCAAAAGCTAGTAATCACATATGTAGATAATATTACACCAAGATATAGAAGAAATACTTATTCTCATCACGCAAATATTTGCACAATCTAATCTGCTACCCCCGGGTCAGTAGTCGGCTTTATTAACCACAGATCCGACGGCCATATACATATATTAATCTAAGTAAACACGTGTCGAAGCATTAAAACACATTAAATACAATCGAGTACTAAATAAAAACATAATGGCACGCAATAAATATTTGAACGGCAATTATAAAGTTATTGTTAATTCGATTTGTTGCAGCGGACGTCAGAAAATCACACAGTTAACGGCATTCGATAGCGAGATACTCCACCGGCCTGTGCGACATCGCGCGCGAGACTTGTGGATATAACGAAAAAAATAGCTTTTATGGAAGTAGCGAGATAACATCGGTGTTCATAGCTAAAGCGTTTGACGGGTAGTTTTGACTGAGGGGCCAGAAGGATGAGCTCGTGCGAGGGCGCGGGCGAGGCGCCGGCGCGGCTGGACGGCGTGCTGCAGCGGCTGGGCGCGTTCGGCCGCCACCAGCTGCTGACGGCCGGCATGCTGGCGCTCGTGTACGCCACCAACTCCATGTACAACGTCAACTACGTGTTCGCCGTCGCCGACGTCAGCTACCGGTCCGTGCTCGCCCCCGCCGGGCTCGATGCCCGCTCGCTCGTTATGTGTTTATCTGACTGTAATATTAACATCTACACGTTCCATAACTAATCAATACAATTATCGATAGAGAGTAGAGGCTCATTTAAATTCCATCTGAGAAGAAGGGAACTATTTTGACATATTAAAGTCCTTCGCGAGTAAATGAAATTTGGCACTTTAAGTTATCACTAATATCTGTGCATGTATGTAGACATATGGCGGTACTCCCACCCTTGATCGAAATAAATAAGACGGTTCCGCACTAGTTGCTCGCGGCGGTGATAATTAGCACGACTGCGAGTGAGTCCGATGTGAATACAGATGCAAGATCCCCGAATGCGAGGGCCCCGCGCCGCCCTTCGCCGCGCCCTGGCTGAACGTCTCCCGGCCGCGCGCGGAGGGGAAGCAGTGCTTCCGGCCCAGCGGCCTGGCCCGCGGCTGCGAGGCCTCCAACACCAGCGCGCTCCAGAAGTGCACCGACTGGGTCTACGACATCCCCGACAGTTTTGTGGCTGAGGTAATATTTTTTCAAGTGATCTTACAGAAATCAGAATTACCGGCGAACTGAGCTAGCCAGGCATAATATGTAGATGTTCTAGGACTATTCGTATTGCACCCAAAACTTCATAATTAAAATATGTTTTCTATGACACACATGATTGTATGTAAATTTTATTTAACTGATACTAACAGTGAGTTAAAAAAACTTTCTTTCTTTCTAATGTTATATTACGTACGAGTAGCGTCGCGCGTCCGATACCGCATTCCGGTACGAGGTTATCTGCCATCACAAATTACACCGTGAACTAAACCTGACAAACGACAAAGGCTCCTATATAATATCATTACTCAAAATAATCAATTGTGCGAGCGAGCGATAGCATCGCCGCTCTCGGAGCCGCGCGCGCCGCCCGCGCCCCCGCGCCCCCGCGCCGCCCGCGCCCCCGCGCCCCCGCG
>DWQT01001121.1:0-18080 GCA_018244895.1 Myscelus amystis hages
ACAAACATTGGTCGTTGATAAAAAATAATCAAAAAATTTATGCTAATCTTTTATAATAAAAATGAGGGTAAATCGACCGTAATATTACTTGTTTACTTGCGATCATAATTACAACTTGTAAAAGATATTATTACAAATTGCTGACAACATGACGGGAGGCCAAACTGAAGCCAGCTCATATTACGTTTGCTTAGGGCGAGGATTTCAATAACAACAACAATAGCGCCCACCGCTGCCCACGCGACGGTCGCGGATGGTCTTGGTCAGGAAACAGTCGACATCTTAGCTAGCTGATATTTTGTTGACAAGAATCTGTTGTTCAGATATACGATGCGTTATAAACTTAAGCTTATACATATACGTAATAGTAAATGAAATAAAATAAGGTTGTGACGTTGCAAATGAAAATTAAATATAATTTTACATTGTACATTGCATATCTTAATTAGATATTGCGTATCCTTACAACATTAGGATTATTCTATGTTTTACGAGTGTATGATCCAGTGAGTTTAAGCTTAGTGTAAAAGTGTTTAGTGTGTTTTGTATGGATCAATGACATGTATGATTTTTTACAAAACATCGGTTTTAACGAGCCCCGGTACGCAGAACAATACCCGATTCCCGTCAATAGACGACTACAATCTACAGCGCCCTCTGTTTGAAGAGAATTTCTCGGAGCTTTATGGATTTTTTTATTATATTTTATTTTTTATTATATATATTTTTTTATATTATATTTGTTTTTTATTATATTTTCTATCTGTATTAGAGTTATGATCCACGTGTCTGTAGTGTATGAAATGAAAGATGAAAGATTTATTCTCAGTAAGATAACGAGTATTACAGGGTAAATTGATGTCAAATATAATCATCTTACATACATAATACACATCAATTCAAATTAAATACAATACTTTATAACAAACATGTAACCTTGCTAATGTAAATTAAATGTAAATAATAAACTTAAGTTGCGATGTAAACAACAATATTTATATTGTTACGAAAAACAAAATGTGATGGTAAACATGGCCCAAAAATAATTAAATGTTTGTTTCATATCGTTATCCTTGTTGAATCAACAAATTAAACATTAACTAACGTCAACATTACGGTAGGTTGAGGGACAATAGCTTAGAAAAAAGTAAATTGACGATATACTCGTAATAATTCGAATTCATACGAGCCGACCTGATTCCAAAGGAGCGACCCTACGCTATAACAACCAACCAGACGGTTTGTTAGCTATGTATGTAAATTTATAAATAAATATTTAGTATACAATTCATTATACACCCAGAAAAGAACCAACATTTACGTTCATAACATATTCTTGTTTTGGAAATTATGATAAATTACAAATCTAATGATCGTGACCATTTTTATAAGGTCAGGTATACGTTATTATAGCTGAGAATTAACCGGAACACAGTACTAGAAAAATCCATATTATTTTTGTTGGTAGACTAATGTAGATAGATAGACACAAAAGCGGTAGGTATAGCAGTGATCTCCCAGAATTCATACCAATCAAGATCTTTTCTAACAGATCTGTTAGCGTTGCGTTTCAGTGGAGAAACTCGTTGAAATAAACCCCAGTTATTACACTGCGCAACATTTCACTGAAATTTCAAAACGAAAATTTAGGAAAAACTCACGTTGCTCCACACACGGAAAATATTGTTCGCTATCTACTTTTGTGGCCTTTTGCCAGATCCCGATTTACATTGTTAGCTCTATAGCATTAAGTTTAGTTTTAGCATTTTAGCGTAGCATTTCGTTTTAATTTTTTCGCATAAACTTATTCAAATTATTCTCATTTGATAACGTAGTGAAATACATACTGAATAGTAGCATTTGTAGTCGTAGATTCAATATAACAATTGAGATCGGAGCCGCAGGCCAATACCTAACGTACAGAAAGTCAAAGAAGCTCTTTATAATAATAAAATTTATTATTTTACTTCGTAATGTTTATTTACTTCGTCCTTGCGGGAATACTGCGCGTAGGAGTATATTCCGAATTTTTCCGTCATAAAAGATCAAACGGACGAGGTCACCCGGAGTTAAGTGAACGTTAAAAAAGTTGATAATCAAATATCAAATACAACAGAAGCCCCCGGGAGCAAATCTGCCCACCACACATAAAAGAAAACACTACACACACTAAATTTATTTAACTACACGGTTGTGTAAAGGTACTTTTATAATTATAGAGAAATTGAATTTGTTGACGGTCAATTTTCAAAAATAGAAAAAGGCGATTCACTGAAGCTTAGAAAGGCCTGAAAATGGTGATGCAACCCGGATTCGGGGAAGTTTTAAGCCCTTCAAAATGTGTACATTCAACGCGGGAAGCATATACTCGTAAATGTTATACGAATGTCTTTCTGTTATAAAACAATTCGATGCGACGGCTTTTTCATTTGATGTAATATAACGATTTATGTAACGGCTAGCTGTAATTACAGCATATTGATCAACAAATGGCACTAGTACATTAATGTGGACTAATATGACTATATACACACATATTATATTAATAGTAACGGACGCATTCTAGACCTAAAAGCGACCGAGTTATAAGCTCTATAGTTCTATATTATTCGATTATCATTCTTCATGTATCAATGTAGGAAATAAATTATTATGTTTATTTGATTTATTATCTAACTCCTCTAATTATCGTAACGTTTGGTTTTGATGATTTATAGTAGTTTCATATTGTTCAATTATTTCAATGTAAGTGGAAAGAGGAAAACATATTATGTAGATTTAAAGGTAGAAAAGAGGTCAGGTCCGTATCGGTGAATTTTTTATTCTAAAATGTTTTCAGTAATACGGATAAAAGAAGTGAGTACTTCACATTAAAACCATCTCAAGCTGGCGAATAATATTGGTGTCATCTCGTCCATTAATTTTCCATGATCCGTGATTGCCACGAGACTGACATTTCAATAATGAACTACCGTCTGGTTACAGTATCTGGTCTTATAAATGTGATTAGGAATACTCGTATTCAGTAGAAGGAGGAAATTTCAGTTAATGTAATTAAATCGATCCTATTATATAAATCTTTGTAACTTAACACACTACTTTATTAATATCGTACAATTTTCATTATGTTATTCAGACATTCATTCATAGGAAAGAATCTTAGGTAATAACTATTGTATTTTTGTTTGATTGGGAATCGAAATCAACATAATTTCTTTCACCAACCTGTCAACCAACATAATCAATGTGCTAACAGCACAATGAAATGTAGTTGATAATTTATGCATACCGACTGTATGGCTTAAGTAAGACAACTGATCATAGAGTAATTGTGAAATTAGAAAAGCAAATGATATCAATTCATCATCGAACTTGATACATTTGAAATATTTATACTTAAACGTAACTTACACATCCTGCACGAGAACTTTGATTTTTGTTTTATTTTATTGCTTTAATAAATTTTGTGTGTAAAGACATATCGATGTGTGGAGATTAATTGTCAGAGCTAACTGCTATTTCCAGTCGCCATTCCATTAAAGCGGGTACGATTTACGAGTGTGAAAGCAAATAACCATTCAAACCGGATGAAGATATTTACATTTCATCTTGGTGAGAAACTTTTTTAACTAGTACAATTGCAGTAATTTTTTTGATATATTTCAGTGCTGCTTGTAATGGTAATAAGACTACATAAATAGGGCTGTTAGTAACATTATTCCAATTCGTATAAATATAGTTAATATTAGAGGGTGGTCACAGACGATTGCCATTCTTAAGGAAGACTGACATATGGATGTATGGAGCCTGCAGACCAAAGCATAAATTGTTTCAAGAACAACTACGGCAACGAGTTTACTAATCTAATGTTGATAAGACTGACTTAAATGAATATTTGACTTAAATAGTTCTGTGAGAGTGTAAACATTCCGTAATTAGGCAGCAGATAATTAATAAAGGAATCCAACATATGTAAATTACGCGCGTCTAATTCATCAATGTGTCCTTAGCGGTAGAAAGGAACCCTGGGCGCGGGTAAATTCGATCTTTGTCCAAAGCATGGCCGGCACTTAGCTGATTGAATTCGGTGAAACAACTCCTAGTATCTGTACACAAATGTTGGAAATAAATAGGTACAAGAACAATTCATCTCTTAACATATTCTGAACGTAACAGAGTGTGAATAAATGGTGAGATCCGTTTACTGTTGTGATAGATGAGAAAATAGAAAGACAGCTACATGGAACACTGTCGATAATACTGGAAACGGAACTGACACGCCTGCCGCGTACCGCCGTTGACAGTCGGGCCGGTCGACACGCGTACGTGCTGCCAATACGTTGACTTCTAGATCTACATACATACTCGTAATATGGTAACGATACAAGGCGTGAAGGTGTTGACAAGTGCATATTACATGTTTTTTCACATACGAGTAGCTTTCATTTTTAATTTAACATTTTATTGGTAAACTGAATTTAATGTCTTTTTTAATAACTTTTAAAATTGAATATCAATAATATTGAATATTAATCAATAATAAAAAAGATTTCAAGTAGTATAACTGGTCAAGTTATTCATGCCGTATAATTATATAACGCCATGTAAAGCGTCATTTTCGTATATACGATATATGTATAATCATTTAATATATTTATTGTAATTGTAATTTTGCAAACTGGAAAGTTTTTTTCGAAATTAAAAATGAACGTAATCATGAATAAGCGTTTCTTATTATTTCGGTAATGTAACAATTTTATAGAAACAATAAAGAGATCACTACTTTATAATATCTAATGTAAAATTTTCTTCTAAAAAGGTCTAGCCTAAAACGGAGTCTGTTAAATCTATGAAAAAATGATGTATTATAGACACAAAGTTACTGGCTTCAAAATTGAAATTGAAATTTATCTCATAAATAAAATGCATATTGAAATTCATACGAATAGATTGTAAATCGACGATCCACGAGGTGAAGCGTACGTGTATGGAATTTCTTTTATTCGAAACTTCGGTAACGGATATAAGTATAATATAAGCACCTACTTTTCACTATAGACATACACAGTATTTATGTGCAAAATCAATGGATCTGGAATATAATGTAAGCTAAAATTATCGATCGCCAATTTTAATTTATTCCCAAAGTACATGATCGTACCCTTTTCAGCCGTTTAAAACGTTCGCCCGTCAAGTGGAACACTAACTCATATGTTCCAGACACTAGACACCTTTTAGCATGATATACGCATTCGAAGGCAGTGAAGGTGACCCAAATCCAAAATGGACTACATATTTATATGTGAATTGCTCTAATACGTTATATGTGACTAGTTTTACGTGTTGCCTTAACTATTTACTGACAGTATCTAACGCCACTAAATTACTTAATGTTACATGGTCACTTCAGTCTGTAAACATATGTAAATCTATCTAATATGAGACATAACTAAATTTC
Organism: Myscelus amystis hages; assembly: GCA_018244895.1. Lineage (NCBI taxonomy): Eukaryota > Metazoa > Arthropoda > Insecta > Lepidoptera > Hesperiidae > Myscelus > Myscelus amystis. The sequence continues at coordinate 5,459 of DWQT01001121.1, forward strand.
CATCCATTTATTTGTCGTCATATACATATCCAAATATCCACGTACTTGATATTGATATGAATTGTAACTTAAAGAACAATCTGATAATACTTCAACGTATGTTTTCTTTCTTCTTTATTTGAGAATGTTCCGAGCAGGCTAATCTCTTTGATATTACGCCATATGTGATTAGAAATTCATGTTCATATAACTGGAGACGTTTTTATATTATTTTCGTTGTACTTATTATATCTTATATTGTATATCGACTTATTAGGAAATACATTCAAGTGTTTATAGAATTCAATAAGAAAACTGTAGTGATCGCTATATCAGTAGTAATAGTAAATTAAGGACGTTACCGAAAAATTAAACATACTTATAAAAAAACCGAAATTATTATTTATATGGCGCTTCTTTTAAGTTCTTAGTATGTTCTACAGTTTCATGGAAAGCAAAATATAATCAATCACAGATTTTAATCCAATAAATATATAAAAAGTAATGCTTTTATGTCAGTAATACACATGTATAATGTTAAATATACCGAAAATTAATGTGGACTATTTAAAGTCATCAGTACCTGTCTACAGGTAATTAACACAAGATAATAGAAAAAGTTACATTGACATTTAGAGCGTACAATGTGGAAGCGCTCCAGACCTGGATTAAATACTGGTCTTGACATTAAACTCCTTGAGTTAGTGCGAACGGTGTTTGGAACTTGGATGGAGACGTAACTTATTTATAGCTAAACACGGAGGCACGAATCCGGTTTCTATTAACATTAGATAGGTTTCAGCTAACAAGCGCCGTAATTAATTTTATTGCACAATCAGACTGCACACGTTAATACACATTGATACAGGTTAAACCACGTAACCTTAACATAATCTTAAAAGAAAAAAATTACATTTTTAAATTATTAATGTTCTTGTAAAACGACCGTTTGCTTTCTAATGATATGAAGTTTTGAACGAAACATAGGGGAATATGAAATACGTCGAGCGAACCTCGGTCAAGGTACTTGCTTCAAACAAAGACCCAAGAGCCTGCACTACGCTTACTCATTAAACTACAATAATTACGCAAAAAAAAATCTTTCATTAGGGAGTTATATGCGTAAAAATAATGCTTTATTAAAAAACAATTTAGGTAAATTTGTCCGCAGGCACATTACAAGTAAATTATAGAAGACAAATTCAGAATTTACTTTCAAACATACAACTAAGAGGGAAAAGTTGGGTGCTTTAAGCTTTTGTGGCTCTGTGCCAAAACATGTTATAAGGGTTCTACAATCTCAAACTTCACACATTACACACATTCTATGTATTTGAACTGCTCACTTAAATAGTAAGCATGCATTGATGATCATACAAGTATTATTTTAAAGCTACTTTATAAGTGCATTGGAGCGACATGAATAGCAACAGGCAGCAGTAACAAGGGGCTGATGCTGTCTCTGAAAACATTTCGAAAGAAACCAATATAGCCGATAGTGTTCGAAATATCTCATTGGGGCTTACATATATATGTATGTTTATTTGGATAATGGTGCAAGCCCTCAAAACATTCCATTCAAATACAAAACATTCCAAGACAAATCTACAGTCTAAATATAACATTCAATCAACAACCCTGTATAGACTCGTTCTTGTAAATCCATGATCTGAGAAGCATGGACGACCCCAGTTCACCGCCGGTCAAATACAGTACATGAAACATGGGTCTTAGTTACTCCCGAGAAATACATGCGAGTATGTTACACCGCCACGTCTGAATTATTAAGCATTTACTAACATTTACACGTCGCTGTAAACAGACAGTCCCATGAGATATAGATTGTTATTATTAATCACCATCTGTATTTACAAGAAACAAAGACATTTTCGAGTATATCTTTCGTTTGTCCTAATTATAAATGACACACATTTGCTGGTTATGTTACACTAATTTTAGGGATTTTGCAATGGATCACGCACGTTATTTCGTTTCTTACGATTCGTTTACATCATTTTACAGAGACAATTACAAGTTCTTTGGAGAAGAATTAGGTAATATGCCACTCGTACTAACCAAAATTTACTAATATACATATAAACAACACAAACCGATTCTTGCTTTATGCAAGGCTATATATAATGAGTCAAATATGATTATACTTACGAGTGATCAGTGCAATCTCATGTTATATGGTAGGAAATTTCCATATCGTTTGGTTGTACGAGACATTTTGTAAAAATTAAAATTTTGTACAATACTGGCAGACATACATTCTGTCACCGTTTTACCAAGTCATATTTGATTCTTACAAAATGTACGTGCTGTTATGAAGTCAGAGCTATATGCCAGGATTTATACCGCGACCCTTGCCCCAGGTCCACTCGGCTGAAAGTTAAACCACTGCTTAATACTCGTATAATATTATGACATACATACCCATACATAGTTACTATCAGTGTCAAAATATGAATCAATAAACCTAACATACCTATAAGACGCTATATATGTATACTAGAAAACAGTAGATTATTGCATATAACAAAGGTGCCGAGCGAAGAAAATAGTAACGCTTCATCTGCTTTTATTTGTGAGACAACGAGAACAGTGAGACGGGACCGGATATTAAATCCAGTGCTTCATAGGTCATTCCAACAGTAGTAGTAAATATTTGCATCTCGAGCGCTTTTATATCATAGTATTCTTGATTCAATTGCAATGTACGATTTGTAAATCACTAGCGTTTTCCCGATGCTTCGCACGCGTTAAATTCGGAGTAAAATCCTCTTGAATCAGTGTATGTATTAAAAAAACCGCATGAAAATCCGTTGCGTAGTTCTGAAAATCTGCGCATACATAGGGACAGGAAGCCAAACCGACTTTATTTTATATACTATGTAAAGATTTGTTTTATTCATAAAGAATACTTTGTACACTTAATTTTACGAACTTGTTTATTATTAAAAAGTCTATATAGTTAGAAATCCGAAAGTTCAGCCTATCCCTGATATATGTATGTCTAACCTTAATCAATCACCTATTGATTGGCATTACTTGTATTTCATTTAATCTATTACATTTGAAATAGAAGTGTAATAATACATCGAAAGCAGGACGTAACATCGTGTTCGTAGCTGTATTTCGTAGCGACGTAGCGGTGACAATTTAAGTATGTACATTTTTATTTATGCTCGCGCTTAACATTGCGACTACGTTATTACAAGTTACAGAGCAGAAATTATTTTTTATTACTCTCGTTCATTTTATGGATATAAACAACACCAATGTTTATGACAATACGTGAATTGTAATACAAAGGATGTACCGGTCTTTCATGTAGCGCTTTTTCGTAGCGACGTAGCTATTTTATTATATTTAAAGAACTTAATTTTTTTTTACCTGAATTTAAAGCCTATAAAGCGCTATCTCTGGCGAGTGGAATTGATTTACAGATGACGTGGTAACATTGCTTCGGGAGACGATTTATCTCAGTGTTATACCGATCAGAAAATATTGCCACGCTTTGGCGAATTCGAAACGACGGTATTATATTTTATCGAAAGTATCTTTTTTAAGAATATCGTATATACTCGATTGGAATGTTGATCTACTAGTTAGTTACCGTGATTAAAGAACAAGGACAACTGCAAGTTCCGTTTTCTCCCAACATAAATACTCCCATGATAACTGAGCGAGTCTGTTAAATATCTGGATGAGAATTATGTAAATATCTTATTTATTTACCGGCTATCAAGTTATTAGCATTATACATTATAGCATATTTATATAATTAAATAAACAGATATGATATCGAGTAACAAACTGTTTTTTGATACTGCTCCGTTATATGTTATGGACAATGCGTAACAAAAATATGTTGACAAAGAAACGAAACGCGGCGAGGAAACCTCTCAGGCTAATTTAAATTATTTCACACGCTTGGGTTGTTCTTGTTGCAGGAACGACTTCAGTGTTTCGAAGCGTGAAAACCACTAATTTCTGATGTAACTTGACGTCCCCATCTATGTGCCAGGTTCGAAGCTTGAGAAAGGCAAACCACATTATTATTCGATTTAATTAACTTCTCCGTTGGGTCGATCTTTCCAAGTGAAGGAACAATGTAAAATTATTCGAGTCTTATATCGTATTAGTATAGATTAGGCTTTTTACATTCGTCATAGATTGACAAAATCCTAATTTATATTACTAGATTATAAAAATAAATCTTAAATGCCTGTTCAATCGTGTATGGACTTAATATTTAAAGTAATTTTATGTATTTGTTATAATTCTTTCTTAATTATATTAACGTCTTTCATTGTTTCTGTCTATGTACAAGATTCCCCTTTTTTAAGTGCTTTATGATTTACGTTCGATTTAAAAATATTATTTTCATGAAATTCAACTAAAGATCAAGGAAATTTTAATATCAATAAAAACCAAAAAAGGTTTGGAGATTTATTTCCTGCTTTTAAATCATTTAAATAACAAAGTCGTAACCGTAAAACAAAGACCATTACGGAGAACATCTTTCGGTCAAGAACCTATATTGTATTGATTTTTCATGAGGTTGCCGCAAGCAAATATAAAATTCTAGTACAAAGACAGTCTGAAAAGTTTCAGCTTCAAAAACTGTTTAAAACTGCTTATACAAATGAGAGAAGCGAAATTTTTCATTTAAAATCACGTAATGAAATTGTGAACATGTAACATTACTTACGACATATGTCAAAAGTTTTCGTATTGTTACTAAAGCAACTTATGTTTAATCTTGCTTTCAAATATACATTATGCATATAATGAAATCTGAATTTTAATGTTCTTGTTTTGTCGTCTTAATTATGTTAGTATTCATAACTGGTTTACCAATTTGTAAAGAGGAGGCCACGTAAAACTTTTTTAAAGTACAAAATACATTTTGATCCTCGACAAATTGATATTAACCAGCAAGATTAAGATACATTTGCATTCTCTATTGTATTTATAATACATTAATCTTAAATATCAAGTTTGCGTCGCTCAAAAAAGACAACGACAATCAATCTCTAGTCTATGGCTTTAGATTTCAGTTTCTAGTTCGGTGACGAATAAGTTGTAGTGAAATGAAGCGTACTTTAGTAAATAGCAGCTGTGTATTGAAATGGTCTGAGCAAGAAAGACCCAAAACCTTTGGAATACAATAAATGATGGTTTTTTTCGTGTCTAGTTTAGAATCTCATAGAGAAACATGTCAAAAGCATTTCTAAATATCAAACTTCCAATGTAATGTACATCTAGAAAACAATAGTTAGTATCATCGTGTTTTGCACATAATTTTCGTTTGAGTGATCCAGACCTGTCCACAAATATAACTTATATTCTGTGACATAAATTTGTCACAAGTCACCAAGCGTGTGTTTCACGAGCCATCAAATAATGTCATATTTGGGATGATATCATGAAACATTCATGTGATTGTTGATCAAGAGAGATATCGTTATGTACCGTAATTGGGCCATCGTGCTCGGTTCATTAATGTGCTACGTAAAAACAAATGAATAAACATTATATTTTAAACATTTCCTATCGTTCCACTACTGGACAAGGGTCTCCATTCATAATGATATGGTTTATGGCGTTGTCTACAAAATTTAATTAGGTCATGAAAAAAAAATATTTTATAAATGTTTCAATAATTTACATCAATGTCTAGTTACGTTAAACTTATAGAAGATATATAAACGAATAAGCTTGATAACAGCATATGTTATTAGAGACGCATTGAGAGTCTCTTAGTTCCAGCACGTTTTTACGAGCAGTACTCTTGAAAACAAAATGAAGATAAGCTTGTGTGATGAGTTCATCAACACAGTGGCCGATGGAAATTCTTAGTCTCTGCATAGCTCCATAGGAAATAGGCGTAACTGTATAGATCTTTAATTGTCTTATAACTGCTTGTAGAAGCTAACACAAAATATTTTGTACTGAACTTGCTATACATGCAGCTATATTTATTATTACACATAAAGGAAACAAGCAGTTTCGTGCATGAACATAATAGCTATACCATATTACGTTCAGAACTTGATATGTAATTATGATAACGACGGTGGAAATGGAGGTGTGGGTAGTACATATTCGTACGTCACGAATAGTTACTATTCAGAATGTAACTTTAACAATGGAATGGAGTTTAGCAATGGTAATGTAATTCTTTCGACATTGCGTAATGTCCAAACACTTGCCCTACCTCTTCAATGTAAAAAAACAGAGGAACTATTTGTGAACTAACGAAAACTGCAACTTGAGCTTGTTATGTTATAATATAAAATCAAAAAAACACGAGAGGTGACAAGGGACACCCGGATGAAACGAAGTTCCATTCGATTAATTAGTGAAGGAAATGAAATAATTTAAATTAATTTTAGCAAAAAGTGTCGTGACAGCTTTTCGTCTGATTTTTTTCCGTCTAGCCTCCATAGCAACGCTCGATAAGGAACTTCGTTCCAAAACATTCTTATTAAGTAGACATACGAAACCAAATATTTTACCGTCTTAATTTATTTTTGTTATCATTCTAATAGAACTTTCCACTTGTTTACATCTACAATATTTTATCAACGAAGTTCGCATGCCTCCTTAACCTGGAGGCGCAGAACTTTTGCTTTTTACATGAGCACTTCATATTCATATTATGTTTCACGTTCATATTATTAAAGTAGAGGCCGAAGCTTTAACGTAGTTCCGCGAGGTAATACAGAATTCAAGTGGTTTTTGTTTCCTTTTATTACTTCCAAAAAACTTTATCCTCTTTATTCGGTGGTCGTGTAACAAACTTCGTGTAAAATCTAATATATCGAGGTAAAATATAACAACTTAATCTTCGCCAGTGATTTAAATTAATTCGAAAAATCATCTTTGACTTAACATTTCCGTAGCATAAGTTAAGCAATTGTTAAAAATGCTTGTGCTGAAAGTTTAAAAAGAATATTACCCAATACATTTTCGAGGCTTACCCGGCCATGTTGAAAATGTTTACGCATTTAAATATAAAGGGACGTAACATAAAAAATGCTCAACGCTCTGAAAATGTGTAACAGTCCATATGTAACAAAGTGTATGACGAGATTGCGGGCAAAGATTATGAAAGCTCAGTAATTACGGTATTCATGCGGTCGCAACTTTGTAACAACGCAAGCATTAATGGCATATAAGTAGAATATGTTGCTAGATTCATAATGTTTTGTCATATGGGGGCCACTTTTAGTGATGCCACTTGCTGCGACCCAGTGCGAAACGACTTGTGATCCAATAGGCCGTGGATATTGTCTGCCTTTTAAAATTGCATTGCCTACGGGTATCCCGTGCTCATATCTATGTAGATGAGGCTTAGAACAAATCATGATTATACTGTTTCAGTGGGAATTAATGCAAATCTGACCGTGCACATTATGAACCCATTATTCTTGTGCTGGTATACTAACAAACGTGTATTTAACAACGTAACAACTGTTTCTTGTCTGTCATAACTTTGTTGGAAATATTGTTCGAAAATATTTTACTTTCAAAGAACGGTTTACCAATGGTACATGGAATTTGATCGCGGTTAGTCAAACTTTTACGAACAAAGAACGAAGTGGCGGTTCTTTGGCGGCGGTTAGCGAACAAAATAAAATATTCCAAAATGAACCAACATTTAATAAAGCTCAAAGAAGGCAGAAGCGCAAACGAGATTATATTTAATCGCAAGTTTGGTCACTTTAACCAAATACGTAAGCACTTTTTGTGAATACCCTTACGTCATTTACAGTAACTATATAACAGTTATGTTTATTTGTGTCCACTGCCTGCCGCTTGCTGTGATTTCTTAACCAATTGTGGATTTTTTTATTGATTTCAATAGCGAAAGAGGAAGTTATGTTTTATTTTAAGAAAACCCATATTTTTGGATTTTAGACTGAAAAATTGCATTATATAACCTTTGTGGAACGAAAAGTGCTGATGTGGTGATTTTATATGCGCCAAAGACGTGCGCTGGCAAGGAATCTCGTTCTGATCAAATTATCAAAGCGAGCAGTTCTCATCGTTTAAATAATGCGAGTTAACGTGGAGGTCTTTCTGGGTCGGTATATAGCATATTGTCTAAGTGCACACAGAAGTAAATGTTCTTTTTAGGTTATTGCACATTATTACACTGCTATTCCACTAAAGGCGGAGAGCTGTAGGAAGAGGATTTTTAAATTAGGAACGTGTAAGGTAACTAACTAAGATACTAGCTATATGTGAGCAGCTGGGGCATGTTAACATTATGTAATTTTGCGTAAATAGTTAGGTAACTTCTTGATAGTGTTACAGTATTTACTTGTCATTTTTACCCTATGCCTGGTAATGATAAACGGTAGGTAGGTATTTCTATATAAGTAACACTAAATAATAAACTCAATCTGTAATAATAGAAAAGAGCCTAAATATTAAAAATAAGTAATATAAAATAAATAAGTTTAATATACCTGTAAAGAAAATTAATCGTTGGTAATAGCTATCATTTGAAATACCAGTTTTTGGATTAGGAATATTGAATATTGGTTTAACGGGTTTACTACGAGCTGAATTAACTTGTTTTAGAAGATTAAAATTATTTCTTATTATTGCGTATAATCGGAAACTAATTAGAGTTAAGATTACCGTATTAATTACATTTGCGACACGAGGGCGTTAATACGTAATTTTGGAGAAGCATCCAAACATACATTGCGGACTACGTACACAAACCAAACAATGGATACGATGCTAATACGCTTACTGTAATATATCTAACTGCTCCATTCAAATATGATAAATAGGTCGACCTCTTTATGAAGTACTATTGTACGCTTAGAATTGTGCTCGAAAGTTACATCTCACACGTGACTGTTCTGTTTACAGTGAAATCGTGCTAAGGCTATACCAACATACTCTACTATAGGTATACATATATATTCGTAAGTATAAGTTCGACAGTTTCAGTGTGTTGTTAACCAGGATGTACCATTAAGACAAATGATTGTTTACTTAGGTATACGTAATATAGTGTTCAATCATATTAAAACTTTAAAATATTTTTTAATGAAACACCTAATTGTACATGAACGCTCATTTTCCTTAACATTTTATCGTCATATTAAACGTATCGCACATATTCTCATATATTATAATCATATCAGATATAGATTTATTTGTATTGTTGTTAAATTTAGTTGTTAAATATAGCAAATAAAGTACATACATAATATATACACAAGAATCATAACATAACTAACATAATAAAACTTGATCAGTGTATGTCATAACGTTTGTCACTATGTTTGTCCTTTATAGAGAATTTGTTCTGTGAGTGTTTGTTGATAGCGTATTAATTCTATTACTCACTGATGGTCCACGGTGAGGGCGCGCCGGGGCGGAGGCACCAGGGCGACGGGCCACGCCGCCTGCACCAGCGACTCGCGCACGAACTGCTCCCACGACGGTGAAGTTCCTGCTACAAGTAACATGTTGTGTGAATATCCAAACATTGTCTTTCAATGCTTTCATAATCAACTAGCTTTCGCCAGCGGCTTCGCGCGTATAACAGTATCTCACAAATGACAGTATTTCTCCACTATGTAATGTGTGTTATTATTCATAAAAACCTTCCTCTCGAATTCCTCTATCGATTAAAAAAAACGCATCAAAATCCGTTGCGTAGTTTCAAAGACCTACATAGGGACAGGAAGAAAAAGCGACTTTGTTTTATACTATGTAAAGATTAGATAAGAAAATGTTTTTACTACTCAAACTTCATTGATGACTTGCATTACATTATATCGAACAAAGCGAAAACCCATTATTTTGGGGGAAAGTGAAATGAAAGTGAAAATTTAAAACTCCCATTAGAACATAAATATACGACATAATATTCTTAAGTTAGTAAATGTTATAGAAATTCGATTAAGTATATGAAGGCCAATCGTTTTCCGAGGCAAAGTATTAGGTAATTTTTGGTGGCTATCGTGACGTCACTCGTCATGACACGACACAACAGTAGGTCAAGGATTGCTATTATTTGTGGTCTTTTGTTGGTCTTATTTATTTCTTCAAAATTCTGGTACAAGATGTCGAGGGCTAAAGTATTTCATTTGTGCTCGATGTAGCAGTAAACATCTCATGCTTGAACATTGGTTTATAACGTTTTATTGCAAGTTAATTAATTATTATTAAGCTATATATAGCATATAGCATATATAGCTTAATATATGTAAATTATGTATGTAAAATTAACTTTCTAAAGGAAGTTGTGGCAAAACTTTTTTTTACTCAGTTTGTGAGTACAGCGGCGTAAATCAAATTAGGTTATCTTTTATATTCATATCATTTATCTTTTATCAATCGATACTAATCAAAATCAATAACCTTTTGTATATTTTAGATAAATACTGAGTTCGTGGATTCGATATCATCGACCGTTTTCATAGTTTTCAGTACATTAGTATACTTACTATTTTAACAGTCATATGCGTATATGAGTATGTAGTGCTACTTACTATTTTTGCTTTGAACCTAGTAATTTAAGTGTTCACCAGTTAATAAATGTCCCAGAAGATTCGTTAGAGCTTGGACGATGAAAGGGTAGAGTAATTAAAATTGTAGCTTTTATGTACTCGGAATTGATATTTCGTTCTCAAATGTAAAAGATGAACTTTGACTTTCGGTGGCTACAAATTATCAAAGTATTATTGAAAAGCTGATGTAATGAAATAATCTAATTTTATAAATAAAGCCAATCCTTTTAATTACGTATTTTGCTGTCTAGGAACTTTTATATGGAACAAATATAAATTATAAATGAATAAATTAGACAACATTGATTAGTTTCATTAGCAAAAACAAAAGATTTATCTTTTTATATCCTCAATTTATGTGATCCAGAATAAATCATGATTTATTGAGTAGTAGTTCGCTTACGCTTACAAAATTACCTCGCTCATCGCTATCATAAATCGGGAAGTTTAATAATATCCCAAAATTTGCTCAAAGTTTGTTAACTCATGACTGATTTAACCGTAGAAATTCAAAGCAACGTCTAACTTAATATTACGTTAGGAATTTAGAACTATGTCATATTATTGTGGTGTTTGATTATTCAACGTCTGCGCAAGCTAGACTTGGCCTACCAAATGGAAATTTGATTTTTATACAAAAATGACGTAAATCTTTGTTTATTATTACTAACATAATACGGACTTCGGAGTATAATACGACAAGCGTCGAGTCGAAATTACCAATTAATAAATTTACGGTCTAAGTTATATACATGTATGTAATTATTTTCATGTAATTTACATACAAATTACACGCTAGACTGTAGTCAAAGAAAGTTAACGATCAGACGACAGTGAGTAATTTATAGGGTGAAAACTAATGGCTCATTTGCATTTGTCAATTTAACTCAAGTTTCATTTATCTGTATTCAATGTTATATGATTTCGAGTAAGAATATGTTTAAAAATCCACACATATCTCATTTCATATAGGTGTAGCGTTCTAATGTTCATGCGTTTTCAAACCGTCGAAGCTATTTTTTCAAGTTATGGTTGTGTTTTAATAGCAAACGGACCTATGGTCAACCTGAGACTAATTTTTTTTTACGTGTTACGATGTCGCGTGTTTTAAATCACTGAAATCTTCATCAAGGAGCTTGAATTGGATATTAAATGCAAATTTTGAACAACGTAAGCATTTATTCATGCAATTTAACAGACAGAAATATTGTTTGTTAAAGGTTTAATCTCCAGGAAGTGTAATTTGTGGCTCGGCGGTATACTGCGAGTTTACATTTCTACAAAATGAGAAATTTTAGTCTTGCTGGTAATTGTTTAGGCTCTTGAACCAGTACGTATGTATATTTGGTGTCTTTACCTTTTCAATTGGAAGTTCTTGGGATCGTGTTTTTTAGGATGAATTAATTAATTTAAATAAAGATTCTATGTAGTAATAGATACATGAGTAATATGATACATTAGTTCCACTTGCAGTAATATAAATTTCTGTATAGACAACTAGAAAGAACAATCTTATAGTTCTAACAAAATTTATAAATTCACATTTATTAACCGATTCTCATAAATTTTCTATAATGAGTGGGTCGAATCGATGCAATCCATTAATGTTCCAATTCTGGGCCGGGGTTTATCTTCTCACAACTTCAATGCGGCTTATTGGAGATACAGGTGGTACCCTGAAGGCGCTAATTCAATCTAGGCTGCAGATAAGAAGTAGCACAAAGCCTAATGTAATTTAAGTACAGAAACTCTTGTGATAATTTGCCACGAGCAGCCTCTCAGCCACGAGCTAATCTTTGTAGATGCGTAGCAAAGCACGATAGTGAGAGTTTCAGTTCCGAATCAGTTATCGTCTATTATAGCTAGAATTTTTGCGCTTCTCAATCACTACATAGTATAAAATAAAGTCGCTTTCTCTGTCCCTTTATCCCTTTGTATGCTTGAATCTTTAAAACTACACAACGGATTTTGATGCGTTTTTTTTAATAAATAGAGTGATTGAAGAGGAAGATTTATACGTATAATACGTTTACAGTTTTTCTGTTGTGTATTCAGTATCAGCATTGGATTCGTGCGAAGCCGGGGTG
>DWQT01001122.1:0-18079 GCA_018244895.1 Myscelus amystis hages
TTACGACAGATGGCGCCACTGTTCTTCCTTCAAATTTATTTTAGTTTATGGCGTAGCAACGCGCGCAGGGTACAGCTCGTTTATTATAGAATCAAGTGTATATTTCTTTGTAAATTTGATAACCATTGGTGTGAGTGTCACTTCCAATTATTTCCTATTCTATTTAGTAGGCTATAACAGTTATATGAAAATAAAATACATACGTACAGAATCTTTCGCGACCCCGATAAAGTTGCAGAATGTAAGCGGTGTGTAAAGATAGCTATGCCAGGTGCTGTGGGCATATGAACGGTTACAACTTTACAGGGGCAAGTTTTATAAGAGTTTCAGCGCCTCGCAGGGCATTTCCAGGTGTTGGTCTCTGTTGTACCAGTTGAACGATAATCTTTAAAGCTGGTCTGCGGCCTTAAAGGACGCTTAAAGACATTTGACGGACGGGATATCCACTAACCCGTTCGTCTCGCCCCAATTAGCGCTAAAAGCAGAGACCCGCGGAGCGTAAAAATGGTTGCTAATATTGTTGAAGTTAAACTCTTACTTATTAACTTATTTCTTAATGTAAAATTATCGTTATATCAATAACGTTCATTCCCCGCACTCACTAGGTGCTTATTTGCCCTGATTTAATACTGATACTGTATATTATATTATCACTGATATAAATTAATCTGAAATTAATCTGAAGTTGACGGTTTCATTTTGCATAAACCGTAATCAATCATCACAATAAAATAAAATCGGGGTTAACGTTTTTAGGGGAAACTTTCCATTGGTGAGATTCTTAGTATTAGTCAGTAACTCGCATTCCTGATTTTATGTTCTTACAGAAATACTCTAACGACAACAATATATTTTAGTCGGTTGACACTAAAATGTTATTTCATCCTTCTTGTTTAATTTACGTCTATTAACAAACTATCTATGTTAAAACTATAAAACAATTTGAGATACTTGAGGACCAAGGTGAAAGTATTGGTATAATAGCGGGTGTTACTCTTGTCAGTATAATTAGTCCCTAGTTTTACTACTATACCTGTTTCTTTAAGCCCGAAGAAAACATATCGATATGGTAGTTATGAAGGTTAAAGTACACGCCACGGAATAGTAATTATTTATCTTTAAAAAACGTACATAATATGTAAGTTGTCATATGAACATTGGTAAATTGGTTTATAAATAAAAAGGATAGAATTGAAGATTTTAATGGTGTCGGAGAATCCAGTTATGATCAGATGAACAAAAGATTTGTACAACATTTAGGGTGTAGGTAGCCCATTAAAACAATAAAGATTAATAGGTAATCACTGTTCTTGTAATTAAGTATATTTTTAAATTTCAATATTTTCGTGGACACAAACATTTTTCCCTGCGTTGGGGCAGTAAATAGACGCTACGTAATAATTTTATAATATACTGTGATTTTGTTGTTTCCGCTAATTTAATGTCTAATTTATACTATAACTTAACACCACTGTGTGTATTTGGCGCCAGGACGTCATATTGTAAAGCGCCTTCAAGGTTCAGGAGTACGACGTCACGATGTTATTGGAGCGTATCTCCCCTTGCGTCATACACCAAGGACACGTGTCAGCTCTAAGTTTGCAATTACCTTAATCTGGTTAAGTCGAAAATTTTAGATACACGATGTATTTTATGAATAGTAGTTCTTGTCATTATCATTATGACGCTGACAGTCCTAGTAATAAAGTTCACTCACAATGAATCATTATTATGTTCCCGATAAAATTTACACTACGTAACTGTAACGTTCCGTGCTAGGTATATGACATATTAAAAATTAACGTATACTAGTGGTCGCCCGGTGGTCGAAATTGAACCATAATAAATTTGTATATGCGATCGGTATTTCATGGGTAAAATGGAAAACAACCGTCATCGTTTAGGGCGGTAAGTAAACTTAAATTGACTTGACATTCAGTGTCTGACATGACATGTGTACAAATATTAGCGTTCTGCACTTCTCCTATATAGAAATTATAAGTGCGCCAAATTTCATACTCCTCCGTCCGGGCAATTTCTGTAAAAAGGGGTTCAAAGCTTTTGCTTCACGTATTTATATTATATAGACAATTCCGATATTAGCTTGGTCAATAATTTAATATGAAGTTATATTAATTGTATGTTTTGTTTTTATGTTCATCCGCTTACGTACTCGAAGAAGATTAATTATCATGTAAACGACAGGCTTTCATTTGTTTTTGCTCTCATTGTGTTATTCAATAATGACACCTTCCTTATGCTTAAAAGTTGGCATACTCATAACAATGGTCGGAGCCCCAACGGTGAGTAAATAAATAATATAAAACCGTAATGATATACACCCTCTATATCTATAATATGATAATAATACTACAAACATCAATAGCGGTTCACTGTATTTACTTACAATTAAATCCATAATCTATACTAATAATATAAAGCTGAAGGGTTTGTTTGATTGTTTGTTCTCTTGTTGAATCTCAGGAACTACTGGTCTGATTTGAAAAATTCTTTCAGTGTTTGATAGCTCATTTATCGAGGAATACTATAGGCTATATAACATCACGCTAAGATAAATGGGAGGAAAGCAGCAACAAAAAGTATTGCGACAACGGCAAAATTTAAAGCTTTCCTTGCGTGCGCTGAGTAAACGGTGAAAGTTACTTAAAAATCATGTATTACAAAATTGTTCCCCTCTAAAAGTCTCTAAATAAAAGTCCGCGACAGCATACGTCTAGCTTTTAAAGTTAACCCACAATAACCATTTTTATGGTTAACACAATAGTTCTCAAATAAAAATAATACATTATTTGCGAAGGTGTTTTAATAAATAATATGATTTTAATCCTTATCCAAATGAATAAGTTATTTATCACAGACACTTATTTTTTGAACATAATCGCCCTTGACAGTATTTCATTTCACCCAATATATAGACTAGCTTTTGTCCGCGGCTTCGCACGCGTTCCAATTCAGAATTTCTTAGAGGCAATAAGTAAAATGTATATGAATTTAGATATTCCAAAGATAGCTGGAAATTTTCACGGTATAAAGAAAGGGGAATTGTTTTACTCCGAATTGAACGCGCGCGAAGCCGCGGCAAAAGCTAGTGGACAATATATGGCTCAGTTACTACTCGTATTATCCTTCTTTGTAGGGAAAGAATGGGTAGCCGGGACTTTATGTTTAATTAGTTGCAATCAGTGAGGGGCTTATTCCTTTTTGCGATGTCATAATGACTGCAGCTTGTGGCGGGACATTCTGGGAATTATGTTATATGAGAAGGTAAAATTATTTAATATAAGTAATAATTTCAATGGTTATGTACTTACTTAAATATGTGACTACGGTCCAGTCCAGATATGTGCCTAATTAGAAAATAATTAATAATACTGTTAAAATCGTAATGTACTCGTATTACCTACTATCATTACCTACTATCACGAGAAATGCTATAAGCAACAATCTGTCGGTGTTATTTTATTAGAAAGTTAATTTCCGGTGTATTTTCTATTAGATAAATGTCAATAAATGTAATAACGTTAACGTCTAATAGATCGATAAATAAAGCGTTGCTAGCGAAACAATTTCTCGGCCAGACAACGCACGTTCAGCTAGTAGGTGCGATCTATGCAATTTATGTTTGGTAAAAAACAGAGGAGCGTTGAAAAATCGACGCGAGCTGTGTGCGGGAGGGCCGCGGCGCGGGCGCGGTGCCGGCGACGTCACGCGAAATGCGCGGTCTCTATAAAAGCAATCGCGACCCTCCCAGCTACACCATTCGCAAGCTAGCAGTAGACGTCAGTCCACTCACGTCGATCGCTTCTCGCGCTCTGTTCTATAATATCGCTCACTCGTGATCGTGCTTCCGTCGCACATACTCGTACGCCATGACCGTCACCAGCAAGATGAACAGCGTTTCGCGCCAGTCCGTATTGAGCCGCTTAGGCCCCGGCGGACTACTTTATGCCGCAAACAAAATTATAGCGGTACGTCATCACAAAGTGATCAGTGTTCTAAACCTTACGAGGAGGAAGTGGTAGTGTGGTTCGTTATCCGATACGGGTGTTTTCAACGGTTATTTTCATTGTTCTCAGGTTGCTTCCGGAAAAGATGAGGAGCGTTGGCGCGGCAAAGATGAAGGGGCTCTTTTCAAGCGTTGGAGACGTACCACGTCTGTAGAGCCCGTGTCGGCGGCCGCGCCCGCCGCTGCTGCTCCTGCGGCGCAGCCATCGGATTTACTCAAGTTTCTAGCTATTGTGAGTATTTTATAATTACAATTTAAGATCCATTAGTAATGAGTAAAGTATAATAGATAAGTGAACTAAATAAAAACCGGAATATATCAATAGCAAATTACTAAAGTAAACATTCGAAATAGTATCGTAATTAATTAATAATTTTAGTATAAACCTTTTATTTTATTCGATAAAATTTAATTACTTACTATCAACTTCGCGTATATTATTCAGAAGAGGTAGTAGATAGAACAAATACTTATATAAATTACTTGTATTTGTAGATGGGTAGGTGTGGGTAGTTCTTGGTCGTTAGCTAGTTTTAAAATAACGCTTATTTTTTCTGGAAATAAAACGTAATTATTAATCTAATTTCATGTAAACTCTTGTTACAGACCGCGGTAGAACTTTCGGTGCCAATTACCGGTTCGTTGCTGAAAACGCGCTCGTCGGAATGGTTCCAGCTGTCCGGCCACCCCGGCTCGCTGGCGCCCGCCGGGCCCGGCACCGTGTGGAAGCGTCGCTCCGACGGCGACCACCCACCTCACAACCCCGAACGGGACGCTTATGAAGCACTCGCCGCTTGTCCACATATGCGCAATGCTATTCCACGTTACTATCGGGAACTGGAGTACGCCGGAGAACATTTTATTGAACTTCAAGACTTACTACACGGTTTTCGCGATCCTCACGTTATGGATATCAAGATGGGTACTCGCACCTTCCTCGAAGAAGAAGTCAGCAACGCTCGTGCTCGCTCAGACCTTTACGAGAAGATGGTGCGGTTGGACCCCAACGCCCCCACCGAAGCGGAACACGCAGCGCGTGCAGTAACTAAGTTGCGTTACATGCAGTTCCGCGAGCAACAATCGTCCTCCGCAGAACAGGGATTCCGTATTGAAGCGGTGAAGCTGCCCGGACGGCCACCTCTCACCGATCTTCAGAAAGTACGAGAACCGCGCCAACTAGCGGCCACGATAGCCAGGTTTTTGGGCCACGACGAACGTGCTCGCCGCGCCATTGCAGCTCGCCTCCGCGAAATCAGGAGCCATTTCGAGAAATCTGAATTTTTCCGCACCCACGAAATTGTCGGCAGCAGTATATTTATCATCTATGACGACGAACGCGTCGGCGCATGGTTGATCGATTTCGCTAAAACGCGACATGTGCCTGAAGGTATGCAAGTCACGCATCGCAAGCCTTGGGAACAAGGAAATCACGAAGAAGGTTTTCTGTACGGGTTGGATAGACTGATTGAAATGATAGAAACTGCAAAATTGTCAGAAGCGACAGAGCCTGATGTGTCGCGTTGAACAGTCGGGGGTGAGACTCGCTGGACTCGCCCCGCGGTAGCGGAGCCGCCCGCCCCGCCTGCGCCCCTGTGTGCCGCTCCCCTCGCGCCGCACGAAGCCACGGAGATGTACAGTAGAACGCTCGTGTTGTGTGCATGTGAAAGACGCGATCTATATGTCGCCCAGTAATTGCATCTAGTCCTTAATTGTAATTAAATATAGTGTCATGTTTTCTTACTATGGTATTTTATTTTTGTGCCCTTAAAATTATGAAAAATGCCACTATTGACATAATAATATATAGTAAACCCTATTTCACTGTAGCTATAGAAATGACAAGAAGCGTTACACTACTAATTGATTACACAGACGGTATATTGAACTAGACAGGTTACATATACCCCTCAAATTTTACTATTTATCAATAATATGATAAATTTCCTTTTATCTACTGTAGACTAGCGAATATAATGCTCTTACTTAAATTAGATTAAGTGAACCACAGCTATTTAATGCCTCAATTATCCAGTGCCATAAGGGCATTAGCATTATTATAATTATTTAACAATTCCGTTGTTAAAACGCGACTAAAATCTTCACATGAGTAAAATTTAAGTGTCTATTTATAATTTCAAAATACCTGTAGTTTCTCAAGTGTTTATAGTTATTTACACGATATTAAAATATAAACTTTGAATTCTTGTCTGTCTGTGTTGACTGGGCTGGACCGATTGTAATGGGACTTTCGCTGGAACATAGAAAAGTTTATAGGGCCAACATACGGGTTGCTTTTTATCCCGAAATTCCCACAGAATCGAGATTTACGCAGGTCACACCGCGGGATCGTTAGGATTTTTTATATAAGTACGTATAGAGATCTATAAAACAGCCAATTAGGTATAAGAGGGTCATATGCAAATTATGGTGTGATATTTATTTTTATTATTCCTAGTATACCAGATACTAATACAGAACACTTGGCATATGGTACGCCACCTCTCTCATGATTACGCCATAGATACTAAAACAATTATATCGCATAGTTCATTTCAACGTCGAACTTTATCCAAGTAGGTATTAGTGCTAGCATGTTTGAAATTATCACACCTAGCAAATAAATCTGTAAAATCATATAACTATCTGTAAATTCATATATGGACAATGTCTAAATATTATACAGTTATGTATCTAGATATTACAGGTTTATAAGTAATTATTATTTACGACAAACAGCAGACAAAGGTAGATGCAGTTAAAAAAATAAAGTATGATAACCAAGTTTATTTGTAAGTTTATTTTAAAATTAACTTCCCAAGAAACACGACAAATCTTTACATAGTATAAAACGGAATCGCTTTCGCTTCCTGTCCCTATGTATGCGTAGGATCTTTAAAACTACGCAACTGATTTTGATGCGGTTTGTTTTTTAAACTTAGGAGTGATTCAAGAGGAAGGTTTACAGGTATAACTTGCTTTTGTCCGCGGCTTCGCACAGGTTGCTATTTAGAATTTCTTAATGGCGATAAGTAACAATATAGTATATGAATTTAGGTATTCCAAAGATAGCAGAAAATTTTCACGGCACAGGGAAAGGGGAATTGTTTTACTTCAAAATAAACTAGCGCAAAGCCGCGGGCAATAGCTAGTATTATATAAAATTAAAATTAATGTCACGATTGTTATTCTAAGCAGTACAAAACATTACTATACAACATGTTAAGAATATCTCGATCTAGAATTCACTTAAAATGTTAAAAGTTACTATCTAACTTTAATTAAAATCAAAAATGTTATGGTATTACATAAATTTAATGACAGTTAATGCAGAACTACAACAGGATTTATTAGGTGTACAGAAACATATAGAATAGTGTCAATTGTTTTACGATGCATACTTTTTATTCCATTATCAAAATGAATAAATGTGAAATAAACAAATCGGGCTATATTTTTCGTTTTAGTCATGAAGGCAAACACATTCACTGAGTGAGAATAATTGAAGTCATTACAACATAGTATTTCACTACCATTCCAAGCCAGTATACTCCACTGGTAATTTCCAGCAATTTTATTAATGTAATTGGCACTGTAATTATGTAAAAAAATACATGTAAATTTAACAGAATGATATGATATCCAAAGCTTACCATGAAAATGATGTAGCATGAATTATAACAATCAGTAATATTTATTTAAATTAACACCTAGACATAACTAATATATGGCGTAAATGGTGGTTTAGTTAAAACATCTGATCATAAAAATACTTATGAATAATATAACAAAACTACCAAAGTTATGAGTCGACCATAGTAATATTTTTCTTAGCTTTATTTGATTTGCAACTGTTTACCTTTGTTGCAAATCTTAGGGAATTAAGAGTCTCATTGAAACATTCATCGAATTGGTTGATATTGACCAACATAAGCGTTTTTGAATTACCGCCGAGACTGGGCATCAAGAGATGAGTCAGTTTAGAATTTCTGTATGGGATATGGGACTGATTTGTTTGTAAAGACAAAATCACTTTGGACAACTCTGACAAGGATCTATTAATGTGTTTAGTTTCATCCATTCTTTGAGTTGTTTTCCCGCTCTCTGAACCGGCCAGGTCTACCAAATTCAAATTACTGGTAAATTTCTCTTTCCGTTTTTCATTAATCGCTGATATCTTAATTTGGGCAACAGAATGAGATCTCGAGCTACGTTCATTGTTCAATGTAGCTGCTGTTTGTCTGTTACGTTGAGCAAATAACAAGAATCTGATGAATTCATGAGAGTTCTTAACTTCCTCTTCTTTTAATTTAGACACATACAAATCTGTGCCCTTTGAGTCAACCATTTTAATGTCATGACTTTTTTGGTCCTTACTTGCGTCTAACAGGTCATATATAACTTCATTATATATTTCAAGAAATGATGCTTTGATAGTCAACTCCCATCCCATTCTCTTCAAATCCTCCATACAAGTAAATATCATATTTATAGATCGAGGTATTATACCATATTTTTCAACACCACAGCCGCCTTCCATGGTGTATGTCTTCCCAGAACCAGTCTGGCCGTAAGCAAATATACAAACATTATAACCGTCTAAAGCTGACTGAACCATGGGAGAAACCTCTGCAAAGACATCCTCCTGAGAGGAATGTGGAGTAAAAATGCCATCAAATGTAAACGAATGTAATGATTTGCCTCTTCTGGCCGAGTTTAATAACTCAATCTTTTCAACTTCTATTGAGCAAGCATCCAGAACATTAAGGTTATACAACGGTTTAGATACTTCTGCATCTAATGGGGGCCGTACTCTGCAGTAAACACGGATGTTTCCTTTCAAATCCTGTACAGTATTCCTCAAAATTCTCTGTTCTTTGTACATTGTTGCTAAAATATTTTGTAATGCCTCTGTGTCGATATTATATTTAGTAATGGTATCCTGTGCTTCCTTATGATCAAATTGTAGTTTGTCATATTCAATAGATCGTTTTTTAAGGTGATCTGTCAATACTCTTAATGCTTCAGCTTCTTCTTTGAGACTTCTATAGGAACGTGATAATTCACTATGTTCTTCATGCAATTTATCTAATTCCACAGATTTTAATTTCAAGCTGTTCGTAACATCCTCCAATAATCTACTTTTATTTTGCAAATCTTCATTTTCCAGTTTCAATATGTCTAATTCTCGCTTAATAGCCTCCAATTCCGTTGATTTAGCTTTCTGATCTTTTAAGGCATTGAGTAACTTCTCTTTTAAGATATTCTGCTCATTGATGTTGCTCTCCATTGTTTCCTTATTTTTTTCATTATCTTCATAGGTTTCTAGGTATTTATCTTTGAGATCATTTAATTCACATTTAATAGTTTTGTGTTTTTCTAATAAATCATTGAATCTTGCTTTATAATCATATGGTGGGATTTTGGGAGCTACTGTAGAGGGTTTTCTGTCATGTTTGGTAACTTTAGAAGGCACATTGACAGAAGTAGGAGCTGTGGCTGATCTCTTGAGTCGCGGTGCAGGTGCTATGGTAGTTACATCCTTACGAAGAGGCTTAGTATGGTTTAAAAGTAGATTCTTTTTTTCAGCGTCGTTGAGTCCGTGGCCGATAGTTCTTGTTATGGTCCGTGTATTTGATAACCCAGGCCTGTTTTCTTTTGTGGCAGTTGAGGGCAGTTTTGGAATGCGCGACATCTGCAATATCATCAAATAAGAGATTTACTTTTTTCTTGTAAAAAAAAGCAATACTATTCCTAAACAGTAATTTTGCGAGACAGATACACACTTTATATAGCACTTAACAGACGCAAATCAAAGAAATTATCTAGTTATTACATCAATAAAGACTCCGGTTTTAACAACAAAATTACTACATGAACTATTTTTGTTAACGTTTTGGTATGAAATATGTGTTATTTAAATGACATGCATATAAAATGGTTTGAATGAATAAATTATAGGTATTTCAATGATTACAAACCGTTATATTTGTAAACACGGCATCAAATTACATATAACACGTTTACGATACTCAATTTTCACTTTAAATTGTCAAATCTTCCCAACCTGTAAAACGAACTTGTGATTCAAAATTCGAATAGTTGGTACCGGCTATGAACGAACGCTTGGCTTAGATGAACAGATTGCCAGATTGAAAAATGTGTAACCCTGCTTCTTTATAAGTATTTTCTTACAATACAAATATTTGATTTAAAATATTTTATTATTATGTGCTATTTTTAAATTTTATGGTTACATATCGGTTGTTATCAATTAATTATTATCTATGTGAATATTTTCTCTAAAACATTACGAGCATTTTGTTGCGTTATCTTTAATGAATGAAATTTGAAAACAGAGTGAGCATTGCTGAATGCGTCATCTAGTGGGTATTAATGAAAACTTCAGATATGTCTAGGATAAATTATATTTTATGAGACATAATTACGAAAGGATGCTGGTTTCCAAAACTTATGTATACATTAAATTTGAACTTTGACTTTGTAGCAGTTATTTTAAATACCTCAATATAACCTACTAGTATAAGAAACTTTCGCAAGGGCGATCTGGGTTTTTACCCGGGACTCATGACATTTTAGTTCAATGATAAGTAATGATACATTTAGCCTCTTCAGAAGTGAGAAATTATTACATTACGTTATAAACTATTATGTACTTTCCTGACATTTGAAAATTGCTATGTGGTTTTTGAACAAGAAATAGCAAAAAATGTTCGGTAGACAGTTGGACTGCGTTTATTGCGTGAAATCAAAAATGAATTTACTTATAAGTGTTATCGATAAAACGCTTAAAGAAATATTTTGTGAAACAAAATTTATTTAATTGCTACAAATATAAAATAAATTCAACATGCATAATTTTGTGTACATGTCTAGAACCAACATTATAGTGCCCAACACCGTACTTTTTATATGTGCATCGGTCATCCGTATTAAATAAGATAGAAGATAGTAACGATTATGTGGTTTTATTTAATGATTTTTTTTTAACTGAAATGACTGATTCAAAATAGCACACATTTTTATCTTTAGAATCGAAAAATGTGTACAATACAGATATACATATCATATAATGCGCCATATTATGTATATTTGAATAGGCAACATTGAGAAAAAATGTCAAATTGCCATTTTCTGGCTTAGTTGTTTCAAGTGTGGTGTGGCTATGATCTAGAATACTGTGTTGTTTTTACGGTGTATTTAGTTATTAGAGCTTAGTATCATTCTATACTAAGGAGTAGGAACGTTCATAGGTACTAAAGCGTATGAGAAATATTTAGTGCTGAGTACAATAGTATTGTTAAACCTGTTTATCACTCATTGACGGATGTCCTTGTGCTTTTTGCAAGAACCGGAGTGGCGGTAAATTTAACTTTTGAAACAATAAAATTGTAATATGTGAACTATTTTACAATGGGCAGTTCCGAAGAAAATGTACTTGCTTGTGATAATAAAAGTGAAATAGCTAACAATGAAAACGAAACGGGTGATATTTCGGAAAATGAGGCAATCGATTCATTAGATCAATCTTTAAATATAAGCATTAATGCAGACCCGCCTGGCGGTGACGCTAATTCTAAGGAAGGAGATCCAGCCAATTTGTGTGTCAAGAAAACGAAAAAAAAGTCTCGCCACGGTAAGAAAAATCATGTGCCTGCTAAAGATAGCACCGAACGGGCTGCGGTCAGAAGGGTCCATCAGGGCACAAAATTTAAACAGAGCAGGAAACGTGCACAAAGCTTCCCTTCTATATCCAAATTTTTTCTTCCTTACAAGCGCCCCCGTAAGGAAGTTTTTATCCCGCCAACGAAATTCCTTCTTGGCGGAAACATATCGGATCCTTTAAATTTAAACAGCTTACAGGATGAAGACATAAATCGGGCTATGAACGCAGTGACGCCTGAGTCATCGCCTTTGCCAACACCACCAAGACACAAGGCTAAAATTGATGTAATCATTCCACCAAATATCAGGGACCCCTTAAATCTAATGGAGCCACTTGATAATGAGGAATATGAGAAAAGGCTGGAGATGCAGCAGAGAAAGCCTCGGAAGAAGGCTAGATTAAGGCGTCGCACAACAGAAAATGTAACACCTGCCGTAGAGGTAACAGTTCCACCAGAAGAAGGTATCAAAGAGCCTTCACCGCCGGAGCCTTCAACATCGAAATCACGTAAGAGATCATGCAGCGAAAGTGAGAATAGCATTCAGAAACAAAAAGATAACAAAAAATTGAGGCGCATGGACTCTTTAGACAAGATAGTCAGCCCGGTTGTGCCCCAACCTGGTGCATGGATGAGAGCACGCCCGCAGCCCCGCACAGTGGCTCCGGATCGGCCTGCTTCTCCTCATCGTACCAAGCTAAAGAGCTTATCTGAAGGTGAACAAAAGTTACCAACATTTCATGCCAAAAATTCAAGGTACCAATTTGGCAACTATGACAGGTATGTAAATCGATGTAAAAATGGAAAACTTGTTTGATTGTATTGAGAATGTAATGAAAATAAAGGAAACTGGATTTTATAAAGGGAGAGCTTAATGTTAATTAAAATTACTGTTAGGTAACTTTAGAAGTTTATCAGTTTTATAAGTATTTTTAAATTAGTGTAGAAGATGTGCCCATCACCCTATCTGAATGTCATTTTGACCTTTCCATCCAACATTTTTTTATATCCCTCGATGTGTATGAAATTTTTAAAGGTTCTGCTCAAAATTTGCTATTGCTCAAGTATTGGACTACTTGAGTTTTGTAAAGAATACTGTATTGGAGTAGTGCAATAATTTTTGAGGACAGATAAATTTTTGCTTGGGTTGATATACGGATAACGTACATATATGCATTTAGAATTCATGTTTGGAGTTTATTATCTGTCTGATTACCGTCATGCAGACACAGGCTCTACCTGTTCCGTACCAGATAATTCTGTGTCGAGTTATTCCAAAACGATATTGTTATCATTTTATTAATGTGATGGTTTCTCAATTAATAGATATTTTAAAAGTAACTTTCTAAACTTAAATTGTTTATATTTATTAGCTAACTTGTAATTATTTTGACTAATGTTTACTGTTACATACATAAAATGAAATTTATGCCCTTTCAGATACTATGGTTACCGCAACTTGAACGCTATGATGGACATTCGCCTGCAGGTGTTCGAGATGCATCGGCATCTCTTTCAGAACAAGGATGTATTGGACATTGGCTGTAATGTTGGCCACATTTCAATTGCAGTGGCCCGTACTCTTGGTGCTAAATCTGTAGTTGGCATAGATATTGATTCAGTGCTTATAGGTAAGAATTTAGTTTTTGTTAATTAGGTTATTTATTCACAAATGTTGTAAAGCATGTATAGAAACATCAGATCAATTTTCAGGGCTCACATCTAAATATTGTATTTCGTTGTCTATTCTGTTTCTGTGGTAGATCACTTATATTCTAAGGTTGTATATGAATATAAAACTACAGTAAATTTGCCTTTTATTGCCTCTTTGTAAAGCTTTCATTATAAATTTGTTTAATGTCATATGAAATGATATTGTAAACGATTTCCGTTTCAGGGCGAGCTAGAAAAAATCTCAAATCATTTGTGCCTGTTCCATCCGAAATTCCAAAGACAGATGAAGAAAAGAAGTCGGAAATAGGTGAAGATAAGAAGTCAGAATGTGATAAGTGCAGGGAAGAAAAATGTGATGATTGTAGTAACATAGACATAGATCAAAAGCCAGACAAAGATGATGATTCCAAGAAGAATGCGACTGGCAGAAAAGTAAGAAGGCCGAGGAAAAACCGCAAGGCGGTTAACAAGCAGGACCACAGCCAGTTTTTCTTTCCCACGTCTATGAGCATGCTGTACGGCCCACTCACTGCACCAACTCCGGTGCCAGAAATCACTCCTCAAACATTCCCATACAATGTAACATTTAAGCAAGTGAGTTATTTCCAGACATTTGATTATACAATGCTTATCCTGTTTATCCTGTAATCAAAGTAGCAGGATGGCTTCCAACCATTTAAATTGCTAGTTATGCGTCAGAATGTTGCTTGTGTGGAACGCAACTGGCGTCTGTTTGAGTGAAACACACACTAATTATATAGCAATATTGTGGCTGAAAATGACAGACTGTAAAAAATATATACATCTTCATATTTATTTGGCATACTGTAATGCATAAATAGTATTGTGATAATATTTTATATATAAGCATAGTTATATAAAACATAAAAAAAATAATCTAATTATATCATTATGTCACACAAAAATTTCTGCTGAGTGGGACTAGTAGTAGAAGAAAACCCAGTGGAATAAAACTGATAAAATCTATATTAAATCATTCATAATATAAACTATATAATATATATATTTTGCTTTAGTTTCAATAAATGTTACTCATTAGGAACCTGGAAGGTGAATAATTGCAATTTCTGTAATGGGTTTGTTTATAATAAGTTGTTTGAGATAAAATCCCTCGTCACATATTTGTATTTGTCGCATGCTTAATGGAACACCGACTTATTAAGAAATAAGTTAAAATTTAGTTACGTACAGATACAGGTTTCTGTTAGCGCCATCTACCGTTTAACGTTTGAATTTCGTTGAAATTACGATTTGTTGGCGCCCTAAGGATATATTGTTTTAATTTTATTCATCAACAAGTACAATAAGGTCTCATTGCAAGATCTTCTATTGCGATTTCCCAAAAGTCATCTTTTTTGAGTTAAGTCAGTATTCCAATAAGCATGCGTTGTGATAGTAGAGATCAATTCACCACTGGCTCTCTTTGACGTTTTTAGTTATTGTATGTTGATGAAAGTGTGAATAATTTCAGGGCAACTATGTGCCCCGAGAGGATTCGGCGGTGGCTGCGGGCGTGGAGAGCGCCCAATTCGACTTGATTCTCTGCTTGTCCACTACGAAGTGGATGCACTTGAACTGGGGCGACGCGGGCATGAAGCGTGCCTTCCGCCGCATGTTCGCCGACCTACGCCCGGGCGGCAAGCTGGTACTGGAATCGCAGAACTGGGCCAGCTATAAGAAGAAGAAGCGTTTGACGGTATGTTTATAGCTCATCTTACAAGACAATGGAATAAAACGGAAACTTTGTGACTGACCGCTTGGCCACAGCTACTGGCGGCGCGACTTGCGGCGCAGCATAATAAAAACAAATGTAAGACAACTTATGACGCATGCCACAGCCGGTAGCCGTGACATGCTTCATAAGTTGTCTTACATTTGTTTTTATTTTGCCGCGCCGCAAGTCTTACCGCCAGTAGCTGTGGCTGAGCGGTGAGTGTCGCACTCTAATGTATCGGGCAGACTAAACTACATACTTACGTTTTCTACTTTTTGAATAATCTCACTTTTGTAGGTTATGTTTGGTTTTCTTCTGTCGATATACTGACACCATTTAAAACACATTCACAGAACAAAGTAGACCTTCATATGTATATAAAAAAAAAATACTATATACTATCTTCATACTACGATTTTTCTTGCATAGAGTTCTGTTTTAGTAGCTTATAAAATATTTGTTTTTAACAAATGTAGTTAATTTAAATAAAACAGTTACATGTAACATACATATGAAATGAATTAATTATGATTTTTTATTTTGATAGGTCATTTTGCATTTTAATATAGGGTGCAATACAAAAAATATATTTTAAAATTATTATAGAATGTAACATGAGGTTTAATTAATTTTTATCGTTTTACTTTTCTAGCCAACTATCTACGAGAACTTCAATTCGATCGAACTATTCCCAAATAAATTCCGGGACTATCTGCTGTCACCGGAGGTCGGATTCAGCAAATGTTGCATACTGGGAACGCCGCAGCACGCCAGCAAGGGTTTTCGTCGTCCGATCCAATTGTACGTGAAGGGCGACTTCACACCGAGCAAGGCGTGCTGGTCGGACGCGTACGCGCCGTCGTCGCACCACAAGCCCGAGGCCGAGCCCCCGCGCAGGACGGTGTACGCGCCCGTGGCGCCCGCCTACCGGCCCAGCGACGACGCGCCCTCGTGCGGCGCCGCGACCCCGTACTCGCCGAATCTGGACTGCTGCGCGGACGATTCGCCGTTCTACAATCCTCGCAGCGACTCGTACGCGCCGTCGTACTTGCCGCCGCGGCCCACGGTGTACGCCACGCTGCCGTCGCCGCTGGGCAGCGCGTCGCCCGCCGCGTCGCCGGCCGCGTCCCCCGCGCCGCACGCCTCCCCCGCGCCCGACCCGCTGTCGGCGCGCGGCTTCCCGCCGCCCGAGCGCTTGTGCGAGGACTGACTTCCACGCACTCGATCTTCCGCCTTTCTTTTATCTTTGTAAATATCGGTTACATCCCCTAGGATTATGTTCTGATAGGCTGAAAATATTTTATAATATTATACCTATTCGTAATGTCAAACTGGTTTTTATTCATGCATCTTTACGTGTAACCTGACATTTTCACGATCGTACAATGAAAAGGAATATTTTAAAAGGTTTAGCATCGTTTCTGTGCAGCCCACATGTCTTGTTTGAGTACATTACATTATTTACGCAAAATGGTATGTAACAAGCAGCAATTGATTACAAACTTAATTCAATGGCTACAATGCTATACTTAAAAAGTTATGAATTCGTGGACTCCGGACGGGCTGCTAACAGACCGCTAAACATAAATTTATCAAAATAATTAGATATGCTTCAATTCGCACCAAATATTTCTCGTGAGCAAATGTAACATTTAGAGACTGCATGTATTCTAAGTAAGCATATTAATAAATATACAATCAACACAAAAAGTAAGTCGTGAACAATTATGTATTTAATGTACTGAATTAGCTGAGACGAATTGATTGTAAGACAATTTACAATGCAGCTGTTACTCTGCATGGGTACTTTTACCTATATTGGAACACTCCATGTGTCCAGTTATATCTAAAAAAGATGATAAATTGAACAGATCACAGCGGGAGGCAAAATGTCGCTGAAAAAGATAGATTTATAGTGCGCCACAGACTGACGTCACTGTATCGCTCTCGAAACAGCTTCACAAAAATATTGTTTATTTTGTCTTCATTTGATATACTACAATGTTTTTACCTTAAATATTTCTATTACAACTTTTCAATTATTGTAACTATTACTTTGTCATTATGTATACATTAAACAAAACCCATCCCAATTAGGGAGCATGACGTAATATGAAGCCTTGTCTGTCAGTAAAACGTATATTATTTTGATTTCCGGTCTAGTTTACATAAGAATATTTCGTACTATTAAGGAATATTTCGCTCTTGGATGATAGATAGCTTTTCCTCTGTGAATAATGTCGATGTCAGGCTGCCAAGGCCCTCCTACCTTTTTCTGCTGAATTGTACTGCACCAAATTGTACGATGTGCAATAAACTATTTCGTTCCAATGATTCTACTCGTACTAACATTAACATTCTAGCAACATTTGCTAAAACATAATATTACTGACTGGTAGGTTCGATCGTCTCAAGGTAAGTTGCAACTATAGATTCGTTACTTTAATGGTCCAATTTATAAGAAGAATTCTAAGGGCTCTTTCAGATAAAACTGGCCGGAGAACAGAGCATATTGTGATCGTTTTTAAGCAGAATTTAGTAAATTAAATATACCTATATATTAGTATTGACACAAGAGGATGCTCAAGCGCCAGATTCAGTAGGCTGCGAGAGTATAATATATTTATGAACTATGTGTAGTGGTTGCAAAAATGCTGTAGGTACTTGTCGGTCCATATGAAAAGATCCTCAAAAGCATAGTGTTCTTACAGAACAAATTATGACTATTTTAAATTGCTACAGCATTCAATATTGATGATATTGTATATGAAATTAAATTTATAACTTAGCCTAGACTTGCAAATAACTTTGAGCTCTATGTGTATCAGTTGCAAGTTGAAATATAAAATGTAACAACTGTGTTCCCGCAGCAGTGTCCAATAACTTTTGTGGGATTGTGTGTGACTTCGAAGGTTAAATGAAAATACCTTTTTTACACTCCCCACGTATATTCACCAACAA
>DWQT01001123.1:0-18078 GCA_018244895.1 Myscelus amystis hages
GTCCTACAGACCCCCGGCAGCCCCAGCCGGGACATGCGTAAACGCATTTCCCATCGTTAAAAAAAAAAAAAAAAAAACTGTGCTACAATTGAGTAAGTCTTTTTAATATGAACAAAGTATGGCGTTTTTCAATCCTCACTGCCAAAAGCACACAATTTTTTCACTATGTTTTAAATAAACAAAGTATGGAATGTGTACGCCGAGCAAATAAAAGCTTTAACCGTATATTGGGAAGTAGCAGTATGTTAAAATAACATTAGATATTTTTAACATTTGCTTATTCTGTAACGGGATATATCTAAAACTAAACCGTCAAGGGCAATGTGGAAAACACAAAAATATTTTATCAGGAACTACGTAAGTGAACCAAAAATATGACATTTCAGACATGGAAATCAAAATCACGATTGCGATACGTACATTTAAAACTATTTATATTTATGTCACAATGGTATTCAAAATCGTTTTATAATTTTGCCCTTGAGAATACCCACTCTTATTTTTGGTCACGTCCTCTATTCCCTAAACAAGATTGTACTCAATTCCATTTTTAAAATATTTCAACCGAGCGTCGCATCTGTAGTAAATATACAACTGGTTGATTTGATATTCAAAATGGCGTGAACTCAGATCGGATTGCATTCTACGTTTATGGACTCGCCAGCGGAGATGTGTGACTAAGAGTAACATCTAAAGTATTGTACTTACCATTTAGTAGGAAGCTTCTAGTGTGTAAAGAATAATACAAAAATGGTCTTACAGTTCTTTACAGTAACCGCTAAAATCGCGATAAACGTGATAAATACTCAGCCAAAGTGTTTATCTTTTTTCATTTAAAAGTAAGTCGGTTTAATGGCTACTTTAAATTTTATTGCTCTCTCCGACAGCAATACCAAGCATCAGAAATATTCTACATTCATCACTCTCGTTATATATTATGTGAAACAATTTGAGGCATTCTTGACTTGACAGCCAGTAAATCAAGTTGCAATATTTGTTTAGGAATCAGTAACATAAATATTGCATCTTATGTTCTTATTGTACTTAATTACAAGATACTTTTAATCGGATTGCAGCAATCTTAGTTTTCTTCCGATTTATAAATAATAGTGCCCCACGTTTATGAAATATGTATATTTAAACGAGTACTCTCTAGTAGTGAGTATATAGTGTTCATGTGCATAGGTTTTGAAGCGACGTTCAGCCGTTTTATTTGCAGTAAATAACATAAATAATAAGGCCTCAGAGAGCCAGGAACTAATTTTGTGTAATTGGCTTAAAAGGAGAAAATGGCTTTGGTGGTATAATGTACATAAATAGACTTAATTACATTTAAGGGTCCAACGATCGTTGAGTTTTGGGAGAAAATGAGCTTAGATGTTACCTTTCTTAGAAAATTAATGTTACGACATCGTAAGCGTTAAGATGAAAAGAACTTATCTGCACCAGTCGGAATTTGTTATACTGGCGACTATAATTTCGAATTAATTTCGTTTTGTTATGTATCTTACTCTGCTCAAAGGGCAAAATACATAGAATGGGCTTAACTTCCTTTCATAGAATAAATTAAATTGAATTTGGAGAGCTATCGAAAGTCTGATTTTCAAGGTACATTAGATACAAGATACTCTCATCATCAATTACCAAATCTAGAGGATCGGGGCGAGAATTACATAACCCTATCGACAGAGTAAGAGAATTTCCGTACTTTAATATTAGATAGCTTGCTGAAAAACCAGTAAGATGATACTATATTCTTAAAGTACTTATGCTTAAAAATGTTTTTTTTGTAAACTGATAATAAATTTATGAATAGTGTATAGTTACGTATTCAAATCCCTTTGTAAACCTATACATGTATTTGTACGAGAATGTATTTAAAAATGTGTTTAGAGTGTAACCGAGCATGCATTTCATGACACGCCGTTCGCTTTGTGGCTGTCCTCGGCAGAATGCAAACAGATATCTTTCATTTCCTAAGTGCTTTGTAGATACATTACTGCTCCCCAGCACGTTGTTTAATTTACAATATGGCCAACATCAAGGTAATACGCGATCGTTGAAGGTGCTTTAATTATTATGAGTTTTATAAGGCCTTCGGATTAATATTATTACAACCGTGAAACAGCCCTTGCGGTGAAGTTATTAGTGATTAAATTAATAACTTAATTCATCAAATAATTTTGCATAATTGTATCCGACAAAAATATAGAATGTATATAGATTAAGAAGGTTTTGGCTTATAGTTAACTCATTCCGTTTAAGTTTGATCTGAAATTAGTGACAACTTAAAACTTAATGGTCACAATATTTATTTTTCTACAGTACGTACTACGGCTAGCTACGACGAGCTAGATTGTATAGTTTACATAGTAAAACAATGCTCGCGATATTAGATGTAGCAGGACTGCTTCCGCATACGACATTTGTACGAGGAAATCTATAACTTGCAATACAGATCAATTATTGCAAATGTTCGGAATTAAAGCCGCGACAAATTAAATTAACTGTTTAAGGACTTTCAGATTATTACTCACTGCGTACGCACGGAAAAGAACTCAGACACTGTTGGGGCTGTCGTGTATATTCTCAGGCTAGTTATATTGCGATATTGAAATGAAAATATATCTAGTTGATTTTCCATCCGGTCACCATAACCGTTAATACGCTATGGCTCATTATGATACTACGTAACTGCCGATAGGCGCCATGTGTCGCGAGTTAATGAGCTAGCTAAAGATAAATGACTTTCCCATTCAAGGTTCATTACCGACGGGCCACCGGGTGTCAATTAAAAGATTCGCGTTTGAATTATTTTCATTACGAGTACGTTTGGATGTAAGGGGTGTTAATTAATATCAGCTGAGACATTTGTAATCGCTTTGGATGTTAGCTGTTGCATATTTTTTTTGTTTATCTCTCTATGAGCATAATTATATTGTTAAAAAGCATTCTTTTTAATGCTTTGGGTCATTTAACTGAAGTAAGCTTAATAGTTTTCAGGGTTCTCAGTTGTAAGAAAATAGCTGCTTTAAT
Source organism: Myscelus amystis hages (assembly GCA_018244895.1). Classification (NCBI taxonomy): domain Eukaryota; kingdom Metazoa; phylum Arthropoda; class Insecta; order Lepidoptera; family Hesperiidae; genus Myscelus; species Myscelus amystis. The sequence goes on from DWQT01001123.1 coordinate 3,037, forward strand.
TACCGCAATGTAAACTGGTCTTAACGCGTGAAAGTATTTAAAAATATAACGCAAGTAGTGTTCAATAAGTTGTACGCCATACATAATATGTTAAAAATACCAATTTCATTTACATATTACTCTATTATTAATGTCATATCATTATCAACCCTTTTATTGTTCTATGGTTCAACACAGAAGTCTTTTCGTCATGTAAAGTTTAGTTAAACCGATAGTTCACCAAGCTGCGTTGCGTGATGCTATATTTATATGAACTAGGAATTTCAAATAATATTTCGTTATTTAGGACAAAATAAATGGTATATTGACTTCGTAGCTTAAGTATATTGACTTCGTAGCTTAATTATGATCGTAAATGTTCAATGGTCCAATAGTGCCCTCTGGCTAGCGATAGGCGCCATGTGTCGCGAGCTAATGAACTTGCAGAAGACGAATGGCGGGTGTCTGGTGGAGCGTTTAGGGTTCATTAGAAAACAGGCCGCTGGAGATCAAGCACCAGCACTATATCTTAGGGCAGCTGGGAATGAATACACCGTTATAAACTTTAACCAATCGACCAAGTTACCATGAAGTTATGTGTTTTACCCACAAAGTGGTAAGTTCGGTTAGTTTTGATAGTGCCGTAGATGGTACGTATAATTTTAACTTACACCGTTTAAATGGACCTGATGTGCTTCTGCGTTCATCGCTCTTCTACATACACGCAGGCTTTGGAGATAATGAAAATAAGAAATTACATGGTTTGAAGGCTCATACATTTAGAAAAACGGATAATAAATAAACGAGGTAACAAATAGAACAGTACCTATATAAAAGTCTAATCTTTTTTTAAAATTCTCCGTCTTGTACAAAATACACGTAACAATTATTATTATTTTTAATATTGAATGTAACAATTTTATTCAGCTTACTGCTATTTAAGACTGTCTAAAGTCGATATTGTCTTAGTTATTGTATTAAAACAGCGCACTGTCGACAATATAAACCTATTGAGCTTCGCGTTATTAAATTTCGCCAGTAAACAATCTGGAGAGCGAAGTATCTGACCGGAAATCAATTTCCAACTTCGAGCGGAAGCAGGTGCATATAGTGAAATTTTGTAACAACAAAAGGTTATACGGCAACATCCAATATTTATGATGCATAGTTACTCGGTTCGTTTTCGCGTGTTCCAAACTCGAACGGTTCGCCGAAGTTATTGTTTTCACATGTCACGCGGAAGATATATTGGGTCGGCTGAGGAATGAAAGAGATCGCGGGCCTATTTACATATTTGTCTCGCGCTGTCAACCCGTGACTGGATGCCGATGTATTTGAGTTATTACTTACCGTGTTATGAATATTTCACTTCACTACATTCTGCTTCTTGTCCTTTTCGTGCGTGTGGACATAATAATATACATTTTTCATAAAAGTTGCAAATGAGCATATAAACATTATTGGTCGTAATGGTTTTCTCGTTTATAAAGTTGGTTGGTTGGAGGGAAATAGAATAATAGCACAAAATTGGAAAAGTAAGGCAGCGTTGCCTCGCCTTGAGATGGTTCTAGCGAGCTTGTAGAACTCTCTGGAAGTATTGTATTATAATATAAACTTTCTTTGTAATGGACTTTGATGAAAGTAGAAGAGGCGGAAGAAGTTTTTCAGGACCTTCGACGGCTGAAATAGGTACTTAGTGTCTGCCTACGCTTAAAGACGTAACTGTATGATGGTGATGAGAAACTTTTCTACCGTGTTTTCCTTTTATGCTACTTTCGTTCGACTTAACCTTAAGTGTTAATCGCTCAGACATTCATATCTTGGTATTTTTTTTGTTTCTTATTCCAATAAAAATAACCCACCTTAATCAGGAATAAAGAATCTATTAGTAAACCAATTTTTAGAATCCGTTTATTATTTGATGAAATTCACGAGTCACCTCTATTGCGTAGGAGAGTAAATTTGCGCCACACATTTTATTTACATTAGATAATTAGGTTCGATTTTACAATTAATTATGTACCTGTGTTAAAGGAACCTCATTTTATGATATCGGTATATTGATATGTTACGGTTCATTAAATTGTAAGTTAAGTGTTAATGGCGGCGGTGACTATGTTTTTATATACTTTATGTTTTACAGCGTTTTTATGACTATTTTATGTGCTGTTGTAGCACGTTTACGAACGTACACCTGTAAGAACGTAATTGATTGGTAACGATGTAACAGTGAAAATTGTTAAACATTAACAGTAATGATATAATCTTGGTACAAACTCACATAACGCCTTTTTGTTTCAAATTATGCAGTCGGTGTTATGGTAACTTGTCACTAAGTAAATATGTTAATTTCTGTATATTGTATACTTATGTACATATATAAATAAGTTTACATGTCGCTGATGGAAATCCTCAGTAGTCAGGTTTAATAACCACAATTTCAACAGGAAAATCAGTGTACCCAACGTAACGTCTTTATAAAGCTTAATATGTATTTAGAGGTGGGCTGTCTGGAGTATCGTTAAGCTTGCTTCAGGCTACCCTTTGAAATGACAGTGTTCGTTCCCGCCAATATCGTAACTAATAATACGTTAGAGCGAAATATCGTGTTGGCTCGATTATTCAGTACGTAGAAGAACGTGTGGATTGTTAATTTAGTGCACTGATGTAAATATAACGTGTTGCACAATTACCACGACAAATTAAATGTACTATAAAAAACTATTGCTTTGGAAATCACGAACACACGATCGCCGTAATATAAAATATATCATTTAGGTGTAAAGTTGTTTCTCATGTAAGTAGGTAGAGACAATCGGCGTACAGTTAGGGCTTAGGACCGTGGGTTTATAACTTGTCATGCATATTATATAATTTTAATTGTGTTATTGAACAGTTTACAGTGTAATTTAAAATTTTGTCGAAACCCATTTCTCAAGGTGAATAAAAGCTAAGGTTAAATGTCAAGAGGTCAAATACCCTAAACAACTTTTGTTTCATGTAATATCTGCCTACTTTGTTGGTCGTTGCTTAGGTGCGGCCTCATAAATTTAAGCTTCTTGAGGCAATATTGTTTGCTTATTAAACGAAAACACTAGGTATTTGAATAATTTTAATATCCTCCGATATTAAACGGAGAGCACACGTTAATAAATTGCGCTTATGACACTTCAAGTACGATGTGCGAGAGCATTATATTGCATTATTAATACGTTATGTTAACTTCGAAGCACTTCGCGTAATATACTACACGTATACCGTCATACTAACCGTACAATAATCATCAGAAGACATTAATCCATGGCGGGATATAAGCCTCTCTCAAGATACGCTATTCGGCCCCGTCTTTGGATCTTTAAAGGTAGAGATATCAATCATGATGTGATAATTGTTAAATCTCCTTTACTAACACTTATGTACTCATGTAAATATTTTTGAAAATACATTATTTTTGTCTTATTCTACTCTCTTACATATTCTTACTTACATATTTTGCTGGGTAGTTCTCTAAGATATTCTCAAGATCAATATCTACCTATTGTAATCGGTTAACTGTCGTCGTTAGTTAACGTCTGTAGAAGCTGTAACTTTATTCTTCGTTATGTGATAATGATAAGCCCGGTTCCATTGTTTCCGAGCGCCTACTTCGTACAATGGGCTCCCGTTTGCAATGTCTGGGAAACGAAAAATATGAGCCGACTTCTATACATTAAACAGATGATACAATGGCCCGCGATAAAGCTATAGCAATAAAAGAGAAATACAAACGTATACCTCCTAATGGATTACCGGTTGCGTTTATTTGAGAGAAAGAACGTGGTATTGAAATGTATCGATATCGTTATTTATAACTTATATTAAACGTGTATTATGCTGATAAAACAAAATAAAAATACGGTTGTTTCAAATAATTATCTGCTTTATATAGAATCAGATATTGTATCGTATTATATTGAACTTTAAAATGAATAAGATTTTGGGAGTATCATTAAACTTCTAATTTGGCCCATCCGACTATCACACTATCAGAGTGAATGCGTGCGTTTTGTTACATGAAATTTGATGCTTATAATGCACTCGTGGAAACATACTGGTAATTGTATTTCTTAAAATACATGAAAATGAAGAATTTGAGAGAAACAAATAAATTCAGCATAATTTGACCCCGCGGAAAGGATAAGAAAGAAAGTAGTGAAACTTAAATCAAAGTTGCACAAGACACGGAAGAAAGCTACTTAAAGGTACTCGTAAATGCCAGACATTCTTACATAGTATCAATGAGGTATACGAAATCCTTACAAGCAATTATGATTGACCTGGCCTGTTTTCCATAGAGAATGCTCGAGCAGCCCTAGCACAAGTTTCTTACCTCAGGCGCCGGTAAGCGTAGGTCGGTGTTCCTTAATTTGGATTGCCCTTTGTCAGTCGCATCACGTCTGGTTCTGCGGTACAATATTATTCTTCGCAGAAATATCGCTGTTTGAGTAAGCTGTCAAATGATAAGTATATCAGCGAAAAACCGTACTCTTTACTTCTTTGTATTAGGTAGGTACATAAAAAATACCTATACAATGACAATAAAATATGTGCGCTTATTAAATAATGATTGATACTTAAATAACGAGAGCATTTAGTGTAGGTACATGAATACCTTTTATTATCTTTCAACAGAACGACATGATTTGTTAAATTTTTATTCTTCACTATCTTGTACGTTTGATTTCTTTAAATATGAGCACTAATATGTTTGAATATGTAACTGTTTTAATGTACAAATAGACAAAACTAACAGAAATATCACATTTGTCGCACTCTTAACCAATCCGAACGTATTATATGAAACCGACAGAGCGTGTAATAGTTCGCGTATTTTTGCAATCTTACTCACATGACCGCCGAATAATCGCGCGTTGGAACGTAGCCAATGCGGAACTGCCTTAATGCTTCGCGATATTTGCTTTTACCTTATCAGGTGCGACTTTATAAGAACCATTAATTTTGTATATCTAACCTCGGATGTAGCCGAATTTAATACTATTTCCACCTAGTTCTTTAGATAATCATGCATGCAACACTGCATACGGGTTAAATGTGTCGTATGAAAAACACTGTAGGCTCAAAGTTCAACAATTAAAAATAAGTTATAGAACTTACAAGAATGAACAATGATTTATAGGAAAACCTTACACTTAGCATTCATTAATTCAATATTTAATAAGATCATATAAACATAAACTTTTATAAGGAATATCTATTAAAACCATTGTTTTAAAGTCAACTCTTTAATTAAAACAAATAGAGGTCGCCCTAAGAAACTTGGCTACTGGAATTAATTAAGGTTTACGTAGAGGTGAAAAACTTAAGTGTGCTTGAAGTAAGCCAACTCTACATAAAAACTTCCCTTGGCACTCCGCTACGTTAGGTACCTGTAACGCGTGCCAGGAGGTACTTACAGTTGGAAAAAGGACTAATTAGAATTATTACGTGTGCCATTGAGTATACTTCAAGTCAAAATTAGAAGCTGGACGTGAGTACTTCAAAGTACATTACACATATTTGAATTCGTCGGTGTCGCACTAACAGTTCTAAGGAGTTCTTTTGATATCTTTTTCGTGTTTGCTAAGTAGCTTAGCAAGGCACCTAATGTCCAGTTCCCATAAAGTTAGGCACTGATTAAGAATAGCCACCGGCCGCAGTCCTGACAAACTTGTTTCGCTTTTTTTTGTCGAAATCGTCACAAGTTCTATTAATAGAAGTAACTTTGACCTGACCTTCTTTTAGTAAGTCTCCGAATTTATATATCGAGTTTTACGACGCCCAATTATTGTTAGTAGTCAAATGGCGTCGTTTGAGGTTTCAGGTTTACAAATCGTTGCTTTCAGTTGGCAAACGGACTAATTACACAGCTGTGTATGCGTTGAGCACGCAGCAAACGCTTGCTCTTTGAATTAGTAGCTCAATTTGCGAATTGACTCCATTCAGTTTGTATTCCACGATATTCGTCTTGAAATAAATAGATGAAATTGCATTTGAAGCACTGGTATCTTTGGTATATTGCAGTTAAGATCATAATTGCGTGTGATTGGCCAGATTATTTTTTTCAACCCATTTATTGGTTCTGAACCGTGACTTTTGTAGTGAGCGGCCCATAATCTCTTATGCTGCTTCGCCAGATTATTTGCACATTTATATGCTCGTATCATCTCCCATCAACATGCACTGATAATGTTGAAGAAAGTCTTTTACAGTTCATCAAGCTGAACTTTGTATTTCCAGCAGGGCACAGGTTGCAAGGACCTATCGGAAAATCTAACCAGACTGCGGACTTACGTTGGTCTTATTAAGTTCTTATAAGACTTATTATGTTTACTAAATTAGGTTAACAATACTTACGGTACTTACGTCGTTTTTAATGACCTATACCTACATACGTTAGTCCGATCGATTTTCACTAAATCCTTTTATCATTGTCGGGTCCATTAAATGTTACAACTAACAAGCTCCGCTGTATTTACCCGCGTAAAGAAATGTTCCGGTACGGAGAGTTTGTTTTGTCAAGTGTATTTCAGTTAATAGAATATGTGACAAGGGCTTGACTAGTGCTCTCCTGAGTACTTTTAGAATTACGTAACATTGTTGTAAAAACGTTAGCGTGTACGGTAAGATTTTTGAATTATACTTCGCTATATTTCAATTATCTCGGTATTATTTTTACAGTATCACTTTGGAAATAATAAAATTAGCGGTTGCTTTCATTGTGACTTTTGCACGAATAGTAATTTATTATTACGTGTATTCGAAAATGCTCACAAAAACATGTTAAAATACCAAGTATGTATCGGATAAAATAGGTAACACTGCCGAAAATCTGGCGAGATAACGTGAGAATAGAAATGCCTGCGGAATAGTTGTGCACGAAAAACTTCGATAAAAGTATCCACGAACCAGTGGATGTCTAAGTTGTATTTTCTCGATACTTTTTGTTGTTGTTTACTCGTATAGGTGCCCCTTATTGCTAAATAAGGGGCACCTATCGTGACGTAGGTCGACAGATAATTTCCGTTCCGCCCGCCTTGACCGCTGCCCGCACCCCCCGAGATTTAGCGCCTTCTGACAACCTGGAAGTGCTCGCCGGAAATAGGATGTCAGCGTGGCTAACCTTCGCCCCGACCAGATAGAATTGCTTCCGCTAAACATTCTTCCTTATGTATAAAAATGTTGACTATGGTATGAACCTCCAATGAAATTTGTCTCCTTCTACGTATTCAAGCTAATGCAGGAAGAGCACGAAAATAACCTAGCAAAATACTTGAAAAGCAATAAATAAATTTTTAAACGTTTCATTTAGGGTAGATTATAGATAGCAGTAGTGATTCGATTTAAGCGTATTTTGCTACGGGCTTTAATTGAAAAGCTATATCTACCAAAGTAAAGGAGGAACATGCTTTGTTCTTGTTAAAACTCCATTATGATAAAATGAAGTTTGTTTAAGTAGGACAGAGGTCGTGCAATCAAACTGTTTAGAATTAATATGTAAAATTTATATTACAGGCTGATTTGCTGTTATAATATACGTTGAGTGAATTATCATTGGTCTTTTATTGTAGTTATTAAAATTTTCATTAGTGCACATACCCTTTCGCTAGGTGCTCAGGTACAATTTTATATGCCTAATTTTCTGGTGGTACCTACATTTATTTTCAGTATTATTGATAAAGAAAGTTTTGTGAATTATATTTTAAAAAAAGGCGACAAGATGCCAGGATGTTTTGTTTTCAATGTGGACTTCGCCAAGACAGTCACGGGTGCTTTTAGATATAAAAATGTGGCACGTCTAAAGTGCCTTTTTATGTTACTCCTAACGTTTTCTTCGCGTACACTGGCATTTCCGATGAGAATGCATCAATAAAAATACTATAGAAAATCTATCGTTCAGTTTAAATGCTAATAATACGGTCTAATAGGCGGTGTTTCTATCTATAATTTTTATTATTCGCCTCCCCTGTTAGATATCTATTATGATAACACTTTGTCCTTAAAGAACTAACTAAATGACAAACATATAAAAGTAAATAATTCTCCTTTTAAGTTTTTCTTCTAAGTCTGATCTTTACACTATACTGACATTCTTCTTTGACAGAAACTTAATATTCCGTACAAAATACGTTTGTATTTTCTAAACGCTTCATAAAATTTTATTTATTATATTACTCGTTATAGGAATAAATAGGTATTCTTATTAAAGCTGAATGTGACATAAAAATATTAGTCCGCAGCAACCGGACGCAGCTAACATTTATATCCGGAAGAAATGCAATAACGTTAACTGAGGATGCATAATGAATTCATTATTAGTTCCCCTTTGTTTCTCAACGTGTCCAAGAAACTCCGCAATGGACGCTGCTGTAATAATAATGCAGTTGGTTTGCCAGCGTTTTGAAGTAAAAGGGTTGTGTGATGACTCAAGAGTATTCGTAATATAAATCATTTGAGATGCTATGGATGCTCTGATGGTGTCATTAAGGTCGTTCAACGATTCTTCTCACACGTTACTTGTTATGCCGCTCTGCTATAAATAGATCTGAGTTCCATTCACGCCTGAGCAAACATTTAAATAATTAATTATTAATTAGTATTTGGACTGGGTGTTGCGTATTTGTCTTTGAGTATAAAACGTTTTCAATGAAATTATTTTATTCATTAATTCTGTAGGTAATCCGCACTTTTTAAGAATTCAGACGCTTAAAATTAGCGACATAAACAGTTTGACTTACGCTAAGCTATGCAATAAATGAAGGCCTTCACATCAAAGACCAGTTTGAACGTTAAAAATTTTTAGACCGCTGAAAGAGATAATCTTAACCGTCTCTTCACGATGAGAACACTTGAAATCTTGATGTCACGTCATGATGTAGGTCGAAAGTACATTCCGTTTGCAACGACCCCATGAATTCATTTAAAAGTCTTATTTGCAGGTAAGAGGGGGATATCTTCGCAGATATTGTTATGGTCATCGTGGATAGAGACTTGTGTTTTGTAGTGATATACGAGTAGAGTGGGGAGATAAGTAGTATTCATGACGTGCAAAATCGGAGTTTCACATTATGTGTGGCGCATTAAAGTGAAGGCTTTTTGAATAAGAAAGGCATGGTCGGTTTGTGCAGCATATTTTCAGTAAAGCACAACAGAATTGTGTCTTTATAAAACATACGTACTTTAAGGATTCCAATAAAATTCAATTTTTGCTTAATTTCATATACTAAAAGTTTATAATTTATTGAAAAACAGGATGTAACAGGCCTGCATAGAAGTTAGCATTTCACCCTTGTTCTTTACTATAATGTTTAATGTTACCTGTCGCATATGATAGGTGTACATTATCTACATTATATATACTCAAATAGCTTAATAGCGTACAAACCGTTATATGCAAGGGCGTTGAAATGGGCACTGTTGCACTGTAATAGTAAGTAGCAAAATATACCTAATATATTAAGGTCTCAAGAAACATTCTACTAACATCAGACTGATTTAATAGAAGTAAATGTTATCTACCAATACTACTGTTATTGCTACACATATGTATCTTTCTGTTTGTCTCTAAACAGTTATATTAACAAACGTAGCTTTGTTATTTCAGGATCTCATGAGAGTTGATTCAGTGATTGTCCTTCACGTAACGAGTGTATATGACGCGGGACTTTATTACGCTATTACTTACGACGATAGTGACAGCTTCGTAAACTCCGTGAGAAGGACTGATTTGTGTTACATAGCCGGCTAATTAACAAATAAATAATAGTTATTGTGTACGCTTTTTACTTTATCTAAAAGCGTTTGTAGGATTAAATTGTAAATAGCAAATTTTTGTCTGTAATCCCAGGTGTGCGGTGGCATGGGTTTTTTGGTTATGCATATTTATTTCATTAAGGTTATTAATTACCAATGATTTTCAGAGCCTTGCCGCTATATAAGCGAATTAAAAAAATATGGATGCAAAGAAACGAGGTAAATAATAACTGATTAATAACGTGATATTATTTTGTAATGAGTTGTATAAGTAAGCATTGTAAATATCATAGTAATAATAATAGTATATTTCTATTATAATTATCATATTATGCATATATATGTATTCGATCGGATAATTGTAGCTTAATCTGTAATTTTGGTATTTACTTCATATAACTAGATACGTAATCATACTCGTAGATGTAATAATGCATAGACATTGGTCACCAACGTCAAGCACTTCGTCTTTTTATCCTCGAAGCTGGCGTTTCACGGGTCAATAAAGATATGCCGCAACAATTTCAAAGTCTCTATTTATCTGTATATTTTTAACCAGATTGGTTCACTTTGATTAGACATTTGTATTCGATCACTAAGAAATTCCTTTGTACTCGGTAAAAAATTCATACGACATTTCGAATGTTCATTCGGGGAAATCTTTTTAATTATTCATCTCTTTCACTGAAGAAATTGCTTTGTTATTCTCGTCTAAATGAGCGTTCGTTTCGAAGTTTATACGCGAGGGGAATAGTTCTATTTTTAAAGTTATAGTCGGTATATAAAACTGCGCTTTGAAACAGGACAATAGATATTTAATGTATGGTACACGCGTTCCTATTATTTAATAGAGGAGAACTGATTATTTAATATTCATCAATTTCGATTAATAAAATTTGTCCTAGAATTTCAAATATTTCAAAAATTGAAAAATGTGTGCTGCTAATTTCTAAACTCTTGCCTACAAAGCCATGATTGCACTAATCATCTTACTACAATTACTTGCTACCAATAGATATACATATACGAGTATCTATAGAAAGTAAACAGCTATCTCAAACACGTCTGTAATTTTCGGTATTTTTCATTTGCTTGATTAAAAAAATTAATCACAACTCGACCTTATGAAGGTAAATAGCGAAATCTTTCCAATTCCGATGAGAGTTCACAAAAAAAGTTTAACGAACATCAAATGGTACCGAAATAAAATAATTGCGTTCCAACCGTCCCAATGTTTAAGAGCTCACCGTAAATCTTTAAAGTGAGTAAAATATTCATCATCGACTGCCCCAATTTTTACCCGCCTCGCACGCTTGGTTCATTAAAAAGTTATTTGCCCAGGCACTGATATGTAGCGTTGATGTATGGTAATCCCGTTCGCTCTGCAAATGCAAACATTTGGGAACAAGGCGATGTCGCGCTCTATGCTCGGATTATTCCACCTTTGTGTGTGAGTTAAACGCGTCAAATTCTACGGGATTCGCATATGATTCAACAAAGTATCTATTTTACGTCTGATTTGGTATCTATTGCATTTTCATTCGCTAAGTACCGATCATTAGCGGTAACTTTTCCCAGGTATCATGGAACTGGCGAACAAAAATTTTGACATACGAATAGAATCATCAGACCACGAAATATAATAGTCATAATATACATGTAGCTGTTGCACTATGGGATATATTTTTTTATTTCTAATTTTTTATTCTTTATTTCTAATATGTTATTAACTAACGCAAAAGAAAATATTATAGCAACTTTTTATATAGTAAATTCAAGGGAATGTATATGTCCATCACCAAAGTAAAATGTACTTATATCAGTTAGCTTAAATAGAATAAATACCCAGATATATTTTGTAGGCCTATTCAAGTTGAGTGTCTCGCTAAAGTCATTTAGGTAATAGACAAATTGCCTCTTACGTTTCGTCTCCTCGCGAGATAGCTGAGAGGATTAGGACCAACTACTGTTGTACTAATATATCTTTGCTGCGGCGTAGAGTAAAGTTTTTACAACCCTAATATTGTAAAAGCACACGTGCGTAGTGCCAAGCGCGGGTTTAAATGGGTTTTTTGCGAGTGTTTGTTGGAAAAGCCTCGAATTTGCTTACGCTAGGCTTTCAGCGTTTTCTCATGATCATCGAATCTTCGCTTAGATGTCGCTTGTGTTCTTATCTTCAACGCGTTCTACTGATCTCTACTTAATTCGGGAAATTTTGAAGCGTAATGCTTTGTTTTCCAACGTAGACTTAGATATTACATGGTATGTTGAAAATTTATAACATAACTTGATATGATACATTGAAAAATCTATTTATATATCATCACAAATACTATCGTTACTTCACTTTAGTATTGTAGATTTTCTCGTGATATTAATTGCATTTAATTTCTCGAAAGACTGTTCAAAAGTTTTGGAGTTTTAATCTACAAATTATTCACGTAACAAGAAATACCTTTATTGATTTTAACGTTTGTAAATGAATTTATGTGCCTGCAATAATATATTACATACATTCGTCACTCAATTCTGTTTGTTTGCATTATTCTGAATTAACGTTTATACAAAACCGCTCAGTTACGGTTTATCTAAACGCATAAATTATAGGCGCCCACTAATATTACTTGTCACGTTTACAGGCCAGGGTAACTAGTCACACTGGCTCCGCTCATTCATAAATTCGTGCGGTTTTGGGTGCTTTCCAATCAATGCGTGACAGACGTGTCGGGATATGCACAGTGACGTCACGGTTTTATTTGTATCGAAAATGCAAACAGTTTCAGCTACCTTATAAATTGCTATAAGGCTCAAATAACTTGACAAGTTATCGACAAACAATTTGTTATCTCATTAACTTTGTGTATTTATGACACAGTTCGCTAATATTACGTTTTCTGTTGAATTACTAAAATTCAATCTTAATAATATTAATTTAATTTTTTAAATGTAAACTTGAAATGAAATGTATCCGAAATACAATGTTTTTTGGACTTGTCTTATGTTAATATTTCATATATCATCTTAATATAATCTGTAAACAAGCAAAGGAAGCACTTAAGAATACAGTTTCCGGCATATGTACTCATGGGTAAGCCACACAAAGGATTGTTCTCTTTTGAGAATTATATTTTAGTAATATCTACGCAAAGCTAATAGCTTCTCAGCCGGTGTTCCGGCCGCGATTTCAACGTAACGTAATGCTTCGCTGAAAACTAATATTTGCTATAAAATTTTAAAATTGCCTTTGTTCAATATTGGCCTACGATAATAAAGATCGATTAATAAAATGTACATTCGAATCGAAGTTATAATATTTTATGTGATATGTACCTTTATAAAAACACTGATAAACAGTTTGTTCATAACGGTATGTATAATAATATTTTTGAGTTTATTGTCATTATTCTCTGTATATATTATTTGAAACTATCGTAACTTATGTATGTACATACATGTACGTCTACAATCGCTGAGTAACAGAGGATTTCAGAGGACCGGAATATCTTGTACGTGGCACTTAAAAGACCGTAAATTAGAGGTGATCCTGGACAGGAGAGGCGCGCAGCTTTGTGTGTGTTAAAGCACCTAAACAGTCCACACAACGGTATTATGTATTTCGGTCCTTGACAGTATTTTCAACCATTAAATATAACATCGTGGATTCAGCCGAATTATGTGATCACTGAGCATTCAAATTGTAATTTTATTGAATTAAGCTACGTAAACATTTAAATTATAAAATTGTTTGCATTTTGTTTTGCATTAAAATAGTAGCATTAGTACATAAATACTTATAAACAATCTGGTCCTTGATATAATATCAAATCACGCAAGAAATCGGTATTTAAACGGTATGTAAAACCGGATAGAAATAATGAAGATAGTGGAATTGCGAACCAGATTTATAATGAGTGTAAATGGTAGGATCAGAAGAGATAGAAATATCGTATGTATGTACTTCGATCAAATCGGAGACGTACTACAAGAGGGATAGGTCAAGAGTACTTTTAATTAGATCTGTTAGTCGACTTTGATGAAAATAGAAGAGGGGAAACAAGTTTGTGGGAACCGTAACCGGTGAAAATCCTTAATCATTTAATTCACTAGCAAATCCAGAACTCTGCTCGCACGGAATATTAGTATTCGGGGCGTCAGGGCGCTATTAAAAGATCGTAAATTAGCGGTAATCCTGGACAGGTAACGTAGGCAGCTTTGCGTGAATAATAGTCCCCGAGCAATCCAAAGGACGGCTTTAACGAAGTCCTTTAATATCCACGCCTTTCGCAGATCGCGTTGGAATCTTCCATGTTTTCATTGCATCGTTTCATTATTATTAGACTACCCACTACTCAGCCATGTAGGGGTCAGGGGTCAGTCAGCCATGTGTGAATTCGATTTCAGTAATCACTTGCTGATTTTTTTTTATTATTTTGTATGTGACTCGAATATTGGCCGTGTATTTATACAAGCTAGTTATGGCCTTGAAAGTGCTCGTGGACTTTTGAAAGATTATTATTATACACAATAATGAATATATAACAAGAAAGCTTTTAATTTACAATATAATCGTAAACACAATTTTATTTGAAATTTTGAAAGACGAGGTTATAGAGTAATGAGTCAAAAATAGCACTCGGTACCATGTTGGACAGAAATCTATAAGACGTCCGTTGAATTACAATAATCCTCAGTGAGTTCCCGTAACACGTAACCCATAATATATTCGGGGGAATGGTACGACTTGTGACATGGACACGAGATTCGGCGGCACGTGCTGCCGCACGAGAACGCAAACCTTCAACCGATTAGAAGGTCGTCTTGTTTCTATCTCTGACATCGTTTTGTCGCTCCCTGTTTCTGTGTTTCTAACTTTCGACCGAAATACCGCGGTTGCGTTGGGGGCACTTAAAGGCCCATAAATTAGTGGTAGCTGCCCACAAACGGCGAGGTGGGTGGTTCGCCACGTGAATAATGGCCTCCGGGAGACCCACTGATGCCCGTAATGTTAAAAATTCTGTAGCTATTCGTAAATAAATTCTGTACGCGGTAATTTCGGACGTCGTTCTGTTGGTAATAATTGTTAGGCTCGAATTGTTAATAAACCATGAAATTCTGTGGGATTAAACATATTGGAACAAAGTAATTACATCGAAAGATTTGTTTGCAATTAATTGGTTTTGTTTGTTTCAGGTAAATGTACGAGCGTTGTTCACGTATTGTAAGCACGTATGTATTTTGCGGCAGTAAAACACTCACCTCTAATGCAATCCTCAG
>DWQT01001124.1:0-18076 GCA_018244895.1 Myscelus amystis hages
GTGTGTGTGTGTGTGTGTGTGTGTGTGTGTGTGTGTGTGTGTGTGTGTGTGTGTGTGTGTGTGTGTGTGTGTGTGTTGTTAGTATTTACGTAAAATTTTAATGTTGTAATGATAAAGTGTTAAATTGTGAAGACATTGGGAAAAACAATACAAGGCGTTATTGAGAGATGTGATACATATTCGATCACGTACGGTTCCAGGACAGAATGTATTATAAAACATTATGTTTTTCTCAGCACAAACGAAATTAGAAGGAGCGCAAAACGTTTGCTGGGTCGGTAACCGGTGGACACCCTTGGTCTCTGCCTACTCCTATGGGAAATAGGCTTGGCATAATAATAATAATATTACAGTCCTCGGAAGTTTGCCTAAATTTAAACTTAAATGTCATACACATTTGGTCGATACGCCCTAGAGGCGTGTAGCGAAGATGTATAGCATATGGCCAGTAATAGATTTGATTACATACAAAAATGCGCGCCACAATTACTGATTATAAATTAGTCGGCTATAATGTCCTGGTGTCTACATTAACATTTTACATGCGACGCGTGGATTAATTGGCATCATCGGTCAGTAATTTTTGCGGACACCGATGTGTGAACAGCATATTTCATCGTCGAAACTAAATTAATGTTGTGACGTTGTTCTGTTAAATAATATTATTTTCATACTACGAACTAATTTGATTGACCTGCGAATGTAACCAAATACTATAAATATGACTGACTATTGGAAAAATACATTAGCCAACGCGTAACTGCATGTTTTAGGTGTAAATCACAAGAGTTAGACTTTTATTCAACAATTCTATAATACTTTTTTCTTCATTTTCACTTACATAAATTCACTCGTATTAAAATTTTTGAAGTGTTTGCTTAAGCGGAGATATTACATAAAAATGAAGCCGCAAATATTTATGGAAAATAATTTAATTTACAAGCGCCAGGCATTGTAGTGTGAGTGTGGGGCGAATGTGAAATTAGGTCTCATTACAACAATCCGGGCAAATTGAAAGATCACAACCGGGTACCAGACGCGCGGCGTATCCCCTCTGAGGCGCGAGCGTTGTTTTATGGTCGCCGTGCCGCCAACAAACTTCGGCAACTGCTTTATGATCCTAATTTATAAGTGAGCGGCGTCGTGAGTATTTACGACTCTTTCTGCGAACTCTCCCGAGTACGTTCAGTTCTGATGCTTTGACACTCCGAGAATCACGTTCGTTTTGACGAAAGCGCGAATGGGCTTATGGTTTAATTGTTGTTCATATCGCTTCCCAAATGTATGTGTGGTTCCAGAAGAAATATATGACGTTTTATGTTCTGTTTTTAATTGTTTTTAGAATGTTTATCAATGGCATACAATAGCGGTGTAAGATTCATACGTACATTTATGCAAGGAGAAAATATATTTTTATCTCTATAAGAAAAAAAAAAATTAGCCGTTTGATTTCAAAACGAATGAATTTAATCTCATCATACTCGACTTCAGTTTCAATAACGGCTGTAAAATAGAAACGTTTGTTATACGTGCTATGAAATGCCATACAAAACTGCTTTGCTCATTAAAGTTTTTGATAGTGCGCATCTGCAGTTACGTACAACCAGAATTGGAAATGAATGCACAACGGAACTGTCATCACGTGTTTCCTTTCTATGAAACTGTCTTTGAAGTCTTATATTTCGGAAACATGGTCACAAGTGACGTACACGGTACTACACTAACGAGTTTCTGAGTTTTGTTCATCTTATTTTCCTTGGTAATTACTAAGCTTGATTACGACGTAGTGATTAAGTACACTTTGCAACAACTTATAATTGTACAAATGCATTTTGGTAATTCTGAGTTTCGTAATGCAAAATAATAACAAACAACTTGGTCACGCACGTGGATCTGAACAAATCGCTTATTAACGACAAATACAAAGGAAGTGCATGATGTCGAGTCGAGAACGCAAATTAAAATGTACAATCACCTCTCTTTTGTAACTCATTACTATTTATAGTATTACCAATAACTTAGTAAAGTCTTAACTACATATAATTAGCGTAACCATCGTTAAAAAGTAAGTACGTATATGATTTCTGAGATGACTATTATAAATGGTTAAAATTATTTCGTATGGACTGTGTATTGTACGATTGTTGTATGCATACATATGGTATTTCGGTCTGTTTTTTGTTTCCTCTTGCTTCCTTCATTTATAGGTTTTAGAATTAGCTTCCACGGAGACGCGCGTGTAATGGATTAAAAAAAGGCAACGTCCGAGTGATATACGAGTTTCTTCCTTGTTTGTGGCCGCTGATTAGCCGTCCGATGATCATCTGTCATTTAGTTAGTATAAGCGATATGATAGGTATTTGTTTTTTCCATAAAAGCCATAGTATAATATAAGGAAGAATTTGAAAGGGATTTCGCTTCAATGGAAATTAAATTATCTAAACATTATTTATCTATATAATCTCACGTTATTGCCGTAAATTTTAACAGACGCCTAAATGTTAGTCCAAAAACTAAAAATATTACGTTTCCTCATAGTCAGTATTTATAATTCTATACCAATTGCTTACACCAGTTAGGAAGTTTTATTTCATTTTGCAATTAAATTATGCTTAAGAATTCCTAGATCAACATTATGAGATTAAATTATTTTATTACTTTAGCAATAATAAATACAAATCGATGTATATTTTAAAACAAAAAAAGCACATACACTTGTTTCAAATTCGTGTTGCATTACCATAACCTTTGAACATGAGGTATCGCGTCACACATTGGCAATCTGTGAGGGCTTTCTATGAAATTTTGCAAGCATAAATTAATTTTCAATTTGCCTTTGACGTTTCGCTGAGCCGGCCGACGTGTCTCTCAGGCAAGGTATTAACCCGAACATGACGCCCTGTGCCTATTCGCTGCATCATATCTCACTATACTCGTACAGCTATGTCTTGTCACTCGAGTTATCATAAACTTAATTTGAATACTGTGATACCATCGTGTGAATATAAATATATTGAATTCAATTGTTTTAGGAACAATTTTATACCATTGGATTATTACACAAATGCATTATTTTTTATCAACGCTCTTATTAATATTTAAGACAAAATAATAAACTAAGCCCTCTTATAGCATTTTTGTGTTATAGTTACTGGCAAGCATAGAAATATTATTACGGTGAATTTATTTATTATATGTGTAAATTGGAAATTAACTACAAAACCGGCGATGGTAGCAGAGTATAGTAAATGCATCTCTTGCACGTATAAATTTGGACAGTGGAAATCCTAACTCCTGTGACTGATATTATATTCTGATTACAATAAATATATTAAACAATGAATTTTCAAAGTCCGCTTGCGCAACATAAATATTGAAACATTAATTCATACAACACACGTTCCAATGTGTTGTGATATTCATTTTCGAATACATATGCGGCGGTTGAACAACATGTCACACTCGTATTCATACGTGTTTGAATAGCCAAAACTAGTGTTAAACACAGTCGTAAACCGGCGGAATCTGCGGTCGATTTATTTGGTATACTGCTGGCTGTGTCCGAGCACTTCATAAACTTGCAATGAAGTCATGATGTAGGGGATGCCATTCTTTTTGTGTATGTAAGTTTTTAGTTAATTTTAAAGGTTTCACTTAGTAACCCTTTTTTGCGTTGTACCTATTGCTGGAGCCGGGTCTCGCGTGCTTTTGCACAAGGCCTGGCGTGTACTCCACCACCCGGGCGCACTTCGGTTCGGCGGAGATATGGTTTAGTCCTTAACTGATCTGTCAGATGTTTTTAAAACTGTTAACGATGACAATTCGCAAGTTGTTCATATTATATAACCTTCGAAGCAAGAAATTTGGCCTCGAAAGGATTTCGGCCACAACTCTATGTGTATAAGTTACAATCTGTAAATTAAATAAGCCTAAACACTACCTTCATAATAGTAAAATTTTACAGCTTGTTACCTATTGTTACCTAGTTTCTGAGTATTTTCTAATAACGTTGCGAATCTATTTAAACGTCATATCGACATATAATATCAAAAAAGACGTTTTTAATATAGAGAATTGAAATTTTTTCAGAGTTCTTCTTTCAATTGCCAGATATGCGACAACACTAAATGTTTTTTAGGTTTTTTATGTGTCCAGGTTGGATAGTCGTGACACGTATTCGTGCAGACCAAAATATTGACTCAGGCTGAGTTCGGTGGGAACTTTGCTATCTACAAAGTGCAACATGCAAAAGCCATTCAACTAGTCAAAAATGTCACTCAAATGTTGTTTTAAGCGCGCTTCAGTTTCGTATTTATAAGCGTGGTTCCGATATTTGTGGATATATAGAGGACTTGTTATTTAAAGATCTGTTTTTTTTTAAGAGACTGCATTGTGCCGTATACTGTGTAGTGTTTAGTACCATTTATTGTTTTTTATCTTAATAATACATAAGCTAACATAAACTAGCATTGCTGTAGCTCAACATTCCATTGTATTGTTTATTTAGTAAACACGTATTTTAATCTGAAAATACTTGGTTAAGATAAACTCCTGATGTATGTCTATATTCCTTGCTTAGGTTATATAACTAATAAATTTAGTTTCAATGACAGCCTATAAAATATAACTAAATAAATTTTGAAACATGTTATGAATAAGAAAAAAGTCATTGTTTAGATGACAACTAATTGAGAGGAATGGAAAAGAATTATCTACCGAGCCAATTCAATTAAATTGGCAACGATTTAGGAAAGTGATATCTAGTTATATTAAAATAGGGATTCAGTTTGATTTTTGGTCTGATATCTACCTTATCTAAAAACCATATAATAAAATTTATTGATAATTTGTACGCTTTGGACATAGTTACGTATGCAGTAAAATATAGACAGTGGGGTATCGACTCAAATATCCGTCTCTGTACGATGGTTCACCGACACGAAGGAGGAAGGAGGTTTCAATGCAACTGATTTATGCACCGCGTAATGGCCGCTGCGTTGCATTTGTGGCATGCAATCACTGCGTCTAGCATAGGCTCGTTTCATGTTTATTTATTCGCAAATTTTATTACACACATCAATTTTAAATTATTTGGAACACTAGAAATATGGAGTATGCGTCACTCAAGCACTATTTTCCGAGTTGATATCTATTGTGTGGACTGTTAGTGTGTTTGTCCGTGTAAGGTGGGTGATCCTGATAATTTGAATGCTTTCCAAGATCATATAACAAATATAAGTAGCGAGGTAACTGTCGGTGGCAGGAAATTTTAACGACTCGTACTTAACAGTACCATCATTGCATCTACTGCTAGCGCGAAGCACTGCTTATTTAAATATGCGTTTAGATCTGAAGGGAGTAAATGCCGATTCACGTGAATACTAGAGGCGACCATTCCCAAAAGCAACGCATCTGTGACCGACTACGAATAACACGGATGCTAATATGTAGCTACCGAATTCACTCTGACAAATCATGAAGAACGTCATTAACAGGTTTATTCCTGCAGTCCTGTTGTCAATTAATACCAACCGACTAATCTTTTATAAGAACCTATTACTAACGGAATTAATTGACAGTAATATTCCCATTTCTGTTGTTCTGTTCGAGGTCGCTTGCAAATGGACTGCAGCGAACATTCGTGTCTCTTGCATACAAGTTTGCAACTCTCTTCACAAATTCCTCATTAAATGTACATATATTTCTGTTTTAGTGTATTGACTTTAAAGAGTTCAAAGGAACGTTGTTAGAACCGTTGACAATGTTAGATAAGAATCCAACAGTGTCTTTAGTAAATGATAAGCACTTAAAATTAATGCTTAGAATCAATGCAAATTGAAAAATATAATATGCATAAAAACTATGGCCCTTATAACGAAAAAAAATATCTCACATGAGTTTTGATTTACACTTTTTTATTTAACGTATAATTAAATCTGTTACACTATATTTTCACTTACAATCATACATTCCCTTCAGCATTATAATATAGTGTGCTACAGAATGTATTGTCGTAGCTTTATTTCAATTACACACGTTTCAATAGAACACCAGTAACTATAATAAATCCATGCAGAAAATGCTTTAATTGAACTCGTGTTCGTTTGTAGATAATTACCATCGAACCATGGAGCGGCGCTTCACGCTTCGCTCTCACGTCGATCTGCGCGAGTTCGCGGGGCGACAATATTATGTACAAATCAGGAATCATGTGTCAACAGAGCACACTCGAAGTGCAAAGTGCTACGTTATTCAAGTTAATGGCTATTAGTTTGGTTCGTTAGTGGAATATTGCTAACGAATGTGCAGCGGCCGCGCATTCCGGCCGCGTGGTGAAACGCTCAATTAGCACACACCGTGCGCACTGCTCCACCATTCTACCTCGCTTTCCATATAAAACGTCAGTAATCACGTCACGCTATATGGGTAATACAGCATAACAACATTAAAAGGCACTGCCCCAGGGTTATTAGGCCTTAAAGCGCTCTTTCGATCAATTCAAACTGTTATATTTTTTTATAACAGTCTATCAACAGCTATAGTAAAAAATATTTTAGTTAGTCTTGCTCATATATTCAGTATTTAGTATATATTAGTAATAAATAGTTAGATTAAATTCTGATGTGAAGCACTGAAATTAAATGTAATATATTTCCAGCTTTAGAGGCAAGTTAAAATTATACGAAAACATTCTCTCAAAAAGAAGAGCATTTTCTATAAAAGTATATCTGGCAGCGGGAGATGCTCAGAAGTCAGAAGTCGACTTGCCGTGATGGAGATGATTAATATGCCTCATTTGCGGCACGCGCCCTCTCTGTAGATCGGCTACGGTCTGCGCGCTACACGCCGCTACGAAACGCTACGTGCCCGGCAACGTACATCGTTTACGCTTCCGCACGGAGAATTTATTAGATCCCACCCCATTTATACCTTTTATCTCCATTATGTATTTAATGTCATCTCGTAGGTTCAGTGGGGAATACTTGGTGGCGTAAATAATAATACTAACAAATCCTATACAATCATAACGCTTTTCAAACTAATTTATAGAGCGAAAACGAAAATATAAATATTTAATACTGTTTCTACTTGATTGGTCACGTATATTGAACATTGAAAACATACACTTAAACAAATCTTCCAATGTTGAATCCGATAAAATGCTTGCAAAAGCCCAATATTATTGTTGTAATTGGTTTCTAATGCCACGTAAACCCCCCAAACGTGTTGGAGGAGTGGACTGGGAGATAAAGTATACGGGATTCGAACGCTTTCGCACTGAGTTCTACGGAACACTACGTTTTCTTTTTATTGTAAAACGACAGACAATATTTATTTTATTGTTAGCTCTATTGAAACTGTATAATTCAAGAGAACTCCCCGACGGTACTTTGTATGGCCGTACTGTAATAATAGAACTTCTCTCCCTAGTAATTATAATAACGAAAGAAAACTTTAAGCATTGTGCAGTCCAAAGTTATGGCAGCAGTGGACTTATGTTAATTTTACAAATTACATTTCATGACGCATAACAAAGTTGAATGTGTTTCTGAATTTGTTATTTCAGATTGAAACTTTAAATATCTTTAAAAAGTTTTGAGGACTACACTGAAATTCGATAATGCTCTAGAAAATGAGATATATAATCAAAGTATTTGTAAATGTTATAACTTTTAAATTCGGACATTACTTGAACTTAAATGAATATCAGTGTGTTAGAGTAAGTATGCGTATATGTCCATATGTAAAGCTGAATAAGATTCGATGCGAGGTTAGGAATTGAATGTTCTCTCGAAATTCCTTCAAAAGCTCCGCTCTTATTGTATTAGGATTACGCCAGATTCGAGACACACTCGTCCCGACGACTATAATGTTTGCATTCAGACAAGCTTCGGAAAAAACACGGGTACAAAAATACGCGAATCAAACATTATTCAAGACAGAGATTTGTTAGCTAAGCTGTCAAAAGAACCGGGTTTTTCACTGAACTGCACGCCTTGCAAAAATAGACTAATTCAGATTCTATTTTTCGACATTGTAGGTAATACGTACCAGTATTATTTTATTATTGAATTTATATTGAAATAAAAAATGATATCATATCATTCTCTTTAACAACGTAAGAACATTTTAGAGTGCTTCACAACGTCCTTTAAAGCCCGCCAAGTCTGCTAAACGATATTTGACCAGCGGGGTACACTACGTTAAGCAGTTAATTAAGCAATATTAAGCTATCAAATACCAAAAAATTACTCGAGTTCCATTGTGGAATGATGAAAATAATTAATAATGATGAGAAATTATTATGTACAAAACAGATTGTACATATGTACATAGGTATATGTAGATGGATAGTGTGGGTCATTTATCACATAAACTTAAAGATTACCACCTTACAAAAATGAAAATATTTTTTATTTATTGCAAGTATTAGCAGTAGTAAATGATAGTACTTGTTTACAAAAAGTTGAAATCCCGAATGTGATAGCATTTATATAATGGATACCTGGGAAGAAAGCGGGGCATTACAATGCAAGTTCGCCAAACAGCGTCCCTACATCTGACGCAAGACTGCGAGCTGGAATTTTTCAGTGTACAGTAGTGCTGTCGCGCTCGAATCCTTGTAAATTTATGACCCTCACCCTGACGCTGGCCAGTCTCACGAATACTGGTAATGGTCCTTTCTATGTATGTCTCAGCAAAATGCACATATACGAATAAATCCACCTTAGGTACCAACTCGTACTATATTACATGACATTAAATGTATTTTCCGAATGTAAGTACATATATTGAATGAATGATGAACAATGTCAGATAATGATAAAAGTTACAGCTGACCGTACAAATATGACTATACTGTCCATTACATTACGATTAGAGTCCTAGTAAGTACTCTGGTGACATGTAATCGAATGGACTATAAACCGGAAAAAAATAGATAGATAAATGAAGAAAAAATAGATAAATGAAGATAGATTGAAATATAGAATACATTATAACAAAATAAACCTGACATTGTATATATGTATATTTATTAGATCTTGAATAAACTCTAACAATCCGCCTAATCCTCATAAAAATATAAAACGTAGTTTCGTCTATCGTAAATACATTTGAATAATAATAATATCTTTTTAAGATGGATACGAGACACTTGTGCGCGACATAAAGCTGGATTTGGCGCGATCCGTACGGGTAAAGGAAATAAAGTTATGATTTATGCAAGTGAAATGTGTTTCAAACAACGCTTTCGATGTAAGCACCCGTCGTTGTTGCGAAAAATTTCACTACGTCACAACTATCTTTTTAGAATAATAGCGAGGACCAGGTATACTCCCAGCATATGTGATTTTATGTGAAATTTAATGTATGCATTCTATTTCATATCTGTCTTTGACCCTTTAAGGTTCTTGATGATCTTCTGATATAGAAATAGGGTAAAAATATCTTCGACAAAGATTTAACCGATCCTGATCTCTGTATTGTTTACTAGCGTATTTTTAAATTCTATAACATATTCTCGCTATTACATCTATGCATATAGTCACGCTTATAAGCCATGGGGTCGGCAGACATTGTGGATTTCTATCGGTTACGGTTGTAATAAACTCTTTTCTAGGATTTTTCCTTCTCTATCTTTACACTCGTGTATATATATATATATATATATATATATATATATATATATGTACATATATCTATTTCCTAATTCTGCTATTGTCGACTACTAATCTTTTCATTACTCCGAGAATTATAAATAATTATAATTTCTAATAGATTATCACCATCTGTTTTTGTGATATGATATTTGTATAACACTTAAACGTTAAGAAGTTTAAAAGGCAGTGAAAATGTATTAATCTTTCTTGATGTTAAAGTTGTATGAACTCAAGTTCACAAATAACGGAACTGTGATTCGATTTAATGCCATATTTTTTTCAGGATCCCATACGCTGACAAAATCACCCCGGAGCCAATTCTAAACAACAATGCGAGTCGCGATACAAAGGCGGACTCGATCAGAAACAGTTATAATAGCCAATTCAAAGTTGGTATTTACGGCTGGCGGAAGAAATGCCTGTATATATTGGTGATGGCGCTCATGTTCATGATGATTATCAATCTTGCGCTCACACTGTGGGTTTTGAAAGTATTGGACTTTAATACGGTTTGTGTTATATTACGCTACTATTTTATATAACGTTGACTGATATTTGTAAAAAAAGAAACTTAATAATAAGTGTATATACTATAGATGTCGATAAGTATATTCAATTCTACATCACGACTTAAACGTAAACATTACAAATTTTCGATAGAATATTGATATGTGATATATTCGTATCTATAAAGTGGTACAGTTGTATATTTTAAGTTTTCTGACAGTAAATCAACTTCTAATACTTTTATAGTAGAAACGCAAGGTTTTATCGGAGAAAAATATTTCATAGACAATGTTTGTTTATATAGGAGGGAATGGGTCAGCTACGTATAGTCCCAGGGGGACTGCAGCTACTGGGCCAAGCTTTGATGCTGGACTCGTTGTTTGCGTCCAGCATCAAGTCCCGTCGCGGACAACCGATCTCGATTGAGTCGTCGCGGAACTTCACCGTACTAACCCGGGACAACCATGGCTTGCCGCAGAGCAGACTGTTTTTAGGTGAATATTAAAAAAATATTTTCACTATCATGACTTTATAAGTGTCAATTCTGATTTTATAAACACTACTACAACAAAGATACTGTAAACCAGAACAACAGCAGTACTGTA
The DNA here is from genome assembly GCA_018244895.1 of Myscelus amystis hages. Lineage (NCBI taxonomy): Eukaryota > Metazoa > Arthropoda > Insecta > Lepidoptera > Hesperiidae > Myscelus > Myscelus amystis. Next base: position 10,775 of record DWQT01001124.1, read on the forward strand.
TTTTGTAGCGTACTTGTAGGCTTTTATTATTCCGGGATAATCTTTAAATCCGCCGAACAAATTTTGTTGCGATTTTCGTCGTTTGTTTGCTTACTTTTGTGCGGAAGATTTTAGGATGGTTTACATTTAAAAATTAATATAAACCGTATAGTCGACAAACGATTACATTTTGTTTGTCATTTTCGAAATATTATATACTTTTCATCCTCATTCTATACAGGTCACGATCGTCTAGAATTAAATGTGGCACGGCTAGAAGTGAGAGATTCCCGGGGGATTTTAATATTAGGCGCTTCTGAAGATTCGGTAACGATGGGCGCTGATAACCTAGTGGTGGCCAGCGCCGCGGGGGCCACCTTCCACACAGCCGTGCAAACACCACTCGTGCGGGCACCGCCTTCAAAGCAACTTGTGTAAGTGTGTTTAATCATGATTATGGTTCACCATTGTTATTTGTACTTTATATTCTCCGCATTCGATATTTCGTAAAATTATTTAATTTATATACAAGCCACGTAGGCAATGTTACTGTGTAATAGGTAACATAACTTGGAATAATATTTTGCGATTTTCATATTTTCCGAAATGGATAAAGTATTTGCACATCATATTGAATTTATACCGAGGTTTAGATATTAGGACTAGTATAGATTATGTATGTATGTTCATTCTTTGTTAACATACGCGTATCCAGTTTTCTGTGAATATCTTGCAGGTGATATCAGTTTTTGTATTTTTGAAAACTCCAAAAAGCTTATAGTCTTAGTCTTAGCTATAGGGAGTACGGTGATTATAACGAGCAAAGGGCGTCATTACAGGCAGGCGGCGAACACAACAGACGACTGCAGATAATAATGATACATGGCGAGTGATATACGTGTAGTGTTGTGTAGATACATCTTCATGATAGTGAGTTGAGCACGCTACAGCAAACATAGAAACTCGGGGAAGTACTGTAAAGACAAAGCAATATTTCAAAAACCTTACCGTCTTAACAAATACTACACATCATAACAATTCATATCGTCTTTAACCCCGTCTTTTATAATATATCTAAATATGAGTTAATTCGGTAAATTCTGGTGTACTCTCAACACAACTAACTCATATTCTAACGACGTCGTGTTCTCCATAAAATAAAATAATTTTCGAATTGAAAACATGCAAATGAATAACTATTTGAGTAATTTATTCGCAGCTTGGAATCGTCCACCCGATCGTTGGAAATGCATGCCGCTCAGAGTATAGCGTTGGAGTCGCGCGCGGGCGACATCACCGCCAGCTGCCTTACCACCTTTCGACTGCGGTCCGTCGCAGGCGCGGTGAGTCCTACGCTTAACGAGCCTGATTTGGCCTATTATAGAAATAAGTGGGCATTTAGGTATAAATTACGGTAGTAAGTAAGACCACAGTATAGCAACGGAACAGTTATCATCTTAAGTGAATAGCACATTAAATTATTTGTTTTTAAAGTACACAAATCATGTCGACCCGTACAAAACTTTGATACCTTAAATTATATTTGTTATATCGCATCTATCAATATCAAAAAAATTTGAATGATTTTCAAAACTATGTATTTCAGTTACAAAACTTGTTAAAAATAGTAATATTTTGCAAACTTATTTAGACCAGTGGATTAATTTTGATAGAATAATAAGCCACTTAAATGGCTGTTTTATTTTATTCGACGTTTGGTATTAATAGAATTGCACCAACACTTGATTAATCCTTCTATATGAAAATGGCGAGAGGTCGGGGAATCAGTTTGTATGGTACACGTTACAGATACGGCTCGACGCCCCTAGTATATACATGCCGAAGCTGAAGTCGGCGCTGCCGCTGCCGCCGTCGACGCCGCACACGCACGACCCGCACCATCAGAACATTTACCAGCTGTGCGCATGCGCTAACGGAAAGCTCTTCCTGGCGCCGCCGCACGGCGCGTGTGCGGCGAGAGAAGAAAGTCTTATATGCCGATAGTGCACCGAACGAATGTTATAGGCAATATAATTGTGTTATAGACAAAGTTGCTGTCTTACCTTTAGTTGCACAAATATTTTCGTAGTTATGCTTCACGATGTAAGTGTCTCTACCAAGTATCAATCGACCATGTAGCTTTATTCATTTGATATCTGTATTGGTAAATTTATGTGAGCCCCTGCTACTGCTGCGGCTATATATGTATAGTTAAATGTACTTACGATTTAAAATGTTATCTGATAGAGTAAAATAAATATAATTGTAAACAAATGTGGGCTTAGTTACATTATAAAATTACAACGATTTTTAAAACGTATCAAAATATGTACATTATTTGTAATGACTAGTGCCTTTTAAAGTCGCGTTTAGGATAAAGTTTGGCTGATGAATAGATTTTATCCGATGCGTTCTCCCCGCAAAGTAATGTTGTTGTAAAAAGTGTTCGTTAGATGGACATTATGTATGCATTGTTGTGATAGTTATAGAATGTTTACTTCACGGTTCAGTGACAATCATGTAAAAAGGTAATAATCACGGTAGCCAGAAGTATTTTTAAGTTTACGAGTAGTATCCAATCTGTTAGACATGCTAATCATTACGTTCAACTTACTAACTAAATGTATACCTATTAAATTACATTTGATATTTTAAAAATGGTTTTAAAAAGTGAACGAAACTCGCTTATCCATGATGTTTTAAAATTACTAAACAATTTTATATTCCACTTTGTTTCTCAATTTCCTTGATTCTATACGTGTAAATTGATTGGTTGACGGTTGACATGGACTTTTAAAGCGACGAACCTAAATGAAATGCTTATATAAATATTTTCTATCGTAGAAAACGGTTGATATATCATAGTAATTAAAAAATATATATTCAAATGAAGAATGCCAATCATATTATGAACATCAAGAAATTATCTTAAAATAATTTTGTTTTTTTTGTTGTGTTTGTAGTAGCATCCTTTAGCGCGCGTGAAATAACTTTTTATTATTATTTCAAGACTGAAATAACTGCGTTTTTGTCTAGTTAAAGTTCAAAAATAATGTTCCAAAAAATATATTTTTAAAAACAAAATATGACTTCTTCCTGTTATTATAAAATTATGTAATGTATTGATATGTGTATGTCGGTTATAGTGAAATTTGTTGATATTGTTGTAAATATACGATACAAAAATATGCGTATATAAAATGACATTATATGAAAATTAATTTTGTTTTCTTTCCTCAAACTCTCGAAAGTCCCATATCATAGACGACGCATGGTTAAAAGAAATATGTTCAAATTTTCATTACCATTTATGTCTGTCTAACGATTTATATTAATTTTGCAATCTCAAGGTAATAAAATAAACACAAATAAATGGTCTATTAGAAAGTTAGTATACAATTTCTGGTACATTTATCCAATACTATGTCTCAGACAGTAATTTGTCTTACAGGTATAAAATATTCACGAACTTCTCTAATTGAATACTACTGGCAAACCAGCACAAGTACTTAATTGTATTATAAACGAACTCGGAATAACTTTGAAACTTTTTCATTTAATTTGGGTTTAAGGGATGTTTCCGCAAACTGACTAGACAGACCTTTATGGGTGTCTTTGAAATATCTACTTGATTACATAACAGATATTGCTGCTGTCAAAGCGTTAGGCGTATGTAATTCTCATATCAAATTAATGTATATAGGTACGTCCTAATTTATCACAGTTTTCCTAAAAGAGATGTATAGTGGAAAATGTTTAAATAATGGTGTATATGAAATAATATTTTATGGAAAAGAAAGAAAATTATACTTATGTTCCGTTATAAGCTGCGTAAAGGAAGCAGAAGCTATTAACTTTTTAAAGTGTTAATGGAAAGGCCACATCTTTGAAAGGGCCTACAAGGGTTGTGGAAGAAAAACCGTCGAATGGTAACCACACCTCTGCCGATATACCACTTGTCGCTCTCTTAACATGTACTCTGATGACTCAAGGAACAAAGGGACAAACTGTTGAATTCAAAAGGTTTGTGACGAAGTGGACTAGCACTGATTATAAGAGGCTAAGGTTTATTAGGATCAAAAAATTAAGATTGGATCAACAGGGTCAATGGATTACGTTTTGAACGATAAATGTATCCAACAATGATATGCCTAAAATGAAAACACAAAGAGAGAACATAACTCACGTAATTTCATAAAAGGTAACAACAAAGCAGTCAATAAGGCTGGCACATTGCAAGACACAATGAGTCTCTGAGCAGTCACTGCTAAAGTTTAATTAAAGATTCATGATAAATTGTCGCAGGAAGCTGCATTCTGCGCCGCGTCTCGCACGTGAATAACGTCCGTTCCGCGAACACTTAAATAACTTAAGCCAGTAACCTAACAATAAATTCATGAGCCTTCAACTCCTTTTGTTTGGGCCGCCCTGTTTTTACGCTAATTGGCAGGAAGAACCGTTGAATCGTCTCAGACGAGACCGTTTTGCCACCTCATTATAAACATATTTGTATCGCACGAAATGAGTAGCAAATCTGCATACTCATTACAACGTAGCACCATTTATATACCACATACGCCCACGAGCATAGTCGACTACAGTTATATTATACACTATATTCTATACGTATGATATTTTTGTTATCATATGAGAATGTAATCAATTTTACCTTAAGTTATATTACATTAAGTCTTTTAACACAAGGAGATGAGAAAACGAGGAAGGTAGAAACGTGTAATGTTTGTGAAGATATTAATATTTCGTTTTTTCTGTCTTCTTATGTACGGGTTCAGTCCTAGTGTATTTCAAGCCGTACTTTATATATATTTTTCTTTTTACTTTATATGTTTTTACTTTTTTCTTATAAAGCTTCTCACAGCCAGCCAAATTGATATCAAATCAAAATAGTCGAAATTTGGCGTGCTGAGCGACCATACAATAAAACAATCAGAGAGTTTTGGGCTCAGTACTATGTACATAACACGTAGGTCAAATACATAGGTGGTGTACAGGTTTATTTGTCACTATTACTCTATTAGACATAAATGAAAAATATCATGAACGGTACGAAATAAACCGGAGTATTACCTAGTTAAAATACGGTTAGTAGTTCGGATAAATTAAATTGTACAGAAATATTATCAACGTCTCGTCGTACCATCTAAACCTAATTTAATTTCGTAGTCCTTTGTTGTGGCAAGCTTGGAACTCTTAAAGGCGTTTCAAAGACACCTCGCTCCAGCCGGCATCCAGTGAGCGAGAGGAAATAAAAATATGATTTATGTAGTGAAATATGTGTGTTGCGCAAGGGGGAGCAACGGCTTAAGCGCTAACGTGCTTAGGAGTCAGCGGGCATTTTACAATCTCGTCATTACAAATAACAATATATGGCACAGGGTGGAATAAAAAATATATTAGATGTAGAAAATTATTGGTGTTAGAAAAGCTTTTTAATTCTGTAAATACTATATATATTAATTTGTTGTTAATGTAGGTACCTTAGATTAATATAATTTCTGAGTTAGGAACTTTTGTCAGTAATGAAAAATGTGTTAGACAGGAAAGTTTCAATTGCTTTGTACCCGTACCATATACACGATTTTAGTTCCGAAGTTCATTGTCAAGTCTGCACACGTAGCACTCTCAGAAAGTTTGCACAGCCGTGTTTGTGATATTATCTGTAGCGCCTATAAAGTAAATTGGCCACATCTCCACCGCTGACAACCGACACTGGCGCCTCTAGAACATGATGTAGGCGCACAACAGAGGAACGAAATAATAGCTACAACAATGCTAAGCTATCAGTGCATTGGTATTACGTTAATACTTCATTTATAAAACTAAGAATGTAACTTCTGTAATATTTAAAAAAATATGATTTTGAATATTAAGTTAATGTGGTTCCCGATGCCAAATTTTTTGATTCTAAAAATACGTATTAATATTCCCGGACTTTATTTTACGATAATTTGTCCTTTCGGACAGAACTTGACATAGGTATGGCGTGGTTGGCTGCGATTAGGACGCTCGGCTCACCTTCATTCGATCGCGACTTGGAAGCTTCTGTAGCTTATTGAAATAAGCGGGTATTATTTGTAACATGTGATATGCATATGTAACCTACGATAAGCATATAGCAATAGTTACAGATATTTATTTTTAAATGAAACATAAAATATTGCCTTTTTGTCCATTTCATTTCGTATATTGACTAAAGTCGATGTGAACATAGAATCATCTGCCGGTTGAGTCGTGGTGTGGTTATGTTCGCTGGCTCGATTTGACGGAGCTAGAGCATGGCTCGCTTCGATTAGAACGCTCGCTCTATCCCGATTTGATTACTGTTTCGGAGTACTCGGAAGATTATTTTGATCATTTCGTATACGTACTTGTGAAGTGTTACACAATAAAATGGCATTCAAAAATGATAAGATGAACCTACACGAAAAGTCGAACCGTGAAAAGTTTTATTTCGAAAAATTCACTTGAATTTTTTTATAATTCCAAAGATTAACTGGTTATCGGTACCATGTTATGGCAAGGATTTTATACTACAAGCTATACATTCAACGTATTAATTGGCGTAAATCAATTTTTTCTGATTTAAAAATGCCGTTATAATACCACTTCGCAGTTGTGTGATTGCCAGCTAAGCCCCCGACGTCTATGAGTAGATAGCCATATCAATGTCAAGCACCAGAGCGAGATGCAGCCGGCTAAATGCCCGTTCGGAATCCAGTACTGCACGGCGTGCAATGCTTATAGTCAAATTGCTTTACATTAGGCACTGCTTGCATTCCGACTGTTCGAATGATCGAACAGTTTGACTAAAATGTATCATCGGGTTTCAACTAATAAGAACGACACGAGTACGACGGTTATATTTAAAATATTAAGAGTATTACAAAGACGATGATATTCTAAAGTTTCGGATAAAATTTGGAGTAAAATAGTCAATCAGGAAGGAATTTGCGTTTAATTCAACGGTCCCTATTTGATATGATTACAATATGATAAAAATATTTTTTGAATTTGAATACCTACTTAAATACGTGACTTAATAAAAACTTAATTTATTATTATTATTATTATTTTTAAAGATAAGTACTTGATAAAATATTATAGTAATCACATTTGGTTTTGTTTAAACAATTTCTTATAAGAAAAAAACGTAATCATACTTATGTTTGTCAAGTCTGCTTTCAGAAAATTATAAGAAATGACAATTTAATAACAAAAAAAATAGATAGTTGTTTACTCATTTTAATATTAGGTAGGCTACGCATAGAAGCAAGGGACGTTTTTCTAGTTTTACTTCTTAAA
>DWQT01001125.1:0-18075 GCA_018244895.1 Myscelus amystis hages
TCGGTGAGGTCGCTGTGGTTGGTGAGCTGCCCGTCGCCGGTACTACTGCTGTTGCCGGACAGGTGCCCATCCTTGGTGCTGTCGAGTTTGCCGGTCCCGTGTGCGCTGGCGGTACCGTCACCATTGCTGGCTCTTGCGCTTGTGGATGCGACGGCCTTTATGGCGCTGGTCTCTATGGTGCTGGTCCCTACGGCGCTGGCCGTCTTGGAGCTGGATACTACTATTGAGACGGAAGATGTGAATCTAACGTGAATTGAGAATATAATGAATTGGCATTCAAAGCTATTGTTTTCATTCTAATATGTATTACCTAACTGAAATACTCATCTACAAATTCTTATTCTATTAGACAAAATAATATTCACAAAATAAGCCTCTGGCTAGATACATTTGTAATCTACCCCAGATAAGATTAGATTCACAGATGCGCCGCTACCCCTTAGGACTAGGTTGGAATGCCTCGAAAAAGTATGTGTCCCTTACCACACCCTCAAACCAGAACACAGCAGCGCTTAACACTGCTGTTATAAGGCAGAAATAAGTGTGGCGATGGTGCCGCCGGAGCCGAACCACAAAGTGTTCTACCACCTACAAAAATCTTCTGAAACAATTTCCAGTAATAATTCGTCTTGATTTTATAGCGTGGCCTTGGTGGTCATCAGTTTGTATCTAATAAATAGATTAAAGTCATAGTAAATCCACATATTAAACATTTCAGAAATCTTATTCAAATCGATACAGAAAGTTTAAAAATCAGGTGGCATAAATATGTAAAACGATATCATGACTTTCGGTTTATCGCGAACGTTGAATCTATCCTGTTTTTTGATCTACTGAAATGATTCTGACAATTCTGAGGTCAATAAAAATCCTTAAGTAGCTATTTCATCAGTAACCGCCAATACCAGCACAAGTAATACCGCTATGCAACAAAAATGATGTATCGTTGGCTATACTAAAACGGTTTGTTAAAGAAAAGGTTCTTCAAATGAAAGCAACAATCATGACGTAACAGATAACATTATCTATCGATGTCCTACGCATTGATTACGAATGATTTCTCAAAGCGTTTCGTGCAACTGCATTTACATCACGTATAGTATATATTGTTGCACAAATCGTTTTCCATCGACCCGATATATAACAAATGAAAACACAAATTAGTTCAGTCATTAATTATAGTTAAAAAGTTTTGCTCCACAGAATCATGAATTGTGTTGTGTTTGTCAGTATTCTTGCTTGTTTGTGCCAGGTAATCGAACTTTTGTATTTCAAATAAGTTGCTAATTTGCAGAGTCGTAACACTACAGCTAACAAAGCTGTATTTCATTATGCTATAATAATTCATAGACACCTCCCATTTGTTACCTTATCCTACTGTTTAAAATTAATTATGTTATTTCTTTTTCAGGTAACATTAGGCCAAGCCATTGGGTTCAATGGTGGTTTCGGCATTCCTAACGGTCTGCCCAGTGGCCCTGGCCTGCCAATCGGCAATGGACTCCCATGTGGCAACGGTTTAGCTGCCGATGGCGTAGTCCTCAACAATGCCATTGCTGCCAACGCTGCTGCCGCCAACGGCCTGTCTGTAGCTGGCTTGCCAATCTCCGGTGTATCTCCAATCGGGTACGGAGATGTCGTGGTGGCAGGTGAACTGCCTGTGGGCGGGACGACCGCGGTTGTTGGGAACGTACCCATAGTCGGTTTCGTGACGTTCGAGGGTATTTTGCCAGCCGGTGGCATGGTGACGCTTGGCAACAACAACAACTGTGGATGCAACTCTTTACCTTTCTAGTTAGTATTTGTTTTTCGTCGTGAATAAATTCTTGTTGATTTACATAGTTCACATGTTTTATTACGTGTAACTCCTACTGAAATTCAATTAATTGTGTTTTTATTGCAACGTTACTTCTTTTTCACGTATTATAGTAAATTGAAATTTAATTGCATAACGCTTTTAATTCTCTCCATAGATACAGAATATGTTAATATTCAAAGTAAGTTTTTACATTTCATTTCCTATTCTCCCGTGTAGGGTCCTTTTAATAACTTGTATAGCCACGAACTTACTCACATATACATATACATATCGCTGCTTTGGAAGAATAGCGTTTTGTTACCAAATACTACAAAATTGAGTTTTTAACACCATTAAACGTAAAATGTTCTGTTTTGTATAATCAGTAAAAATCGTATTTCTATAACAACATTTACGGCCGTGACGCCACAGAAAGATTATCCTATTGATCAAAAAATGTATGCATTTGAAGGTTTTGACACAAATTTAATGTGGTCTACTGAAAAATTCACTCAATTTGAGTTACGACAGTATATTTCCAAAGCAGCGATATGTACCTGATACAATCGGAATTTATTTTAATCAGTGTTTCAGACGATTCACTTAGACATACACCTATAAATTAATCTCCTTACTGTCGTTTGTAATGGCTGAACGTAGCTGAAAATAGTTCTTGTAAGCGACATTAATAAATGGCAGCTATTTTGCCAAAAACTCGCTTGGTCAAATCCGCTCTACAATTAATTTGTTAGGTATCATAAACAGTTATAATTCTTGGTATATCCTATTAGAGTTGCTTAATTTGACCACCGAAAATCATACATTCCCAAGAATTATAATGATTCATAAAAATGAAGTATTGAATGCTACATGTATATTAATAATTAAAATCATTTGATATATTATTGGATGATTTATTGAGAATTGAACAATTTAAAATTCAGTATCGCAGTGTATCTCGCTATTAATACATTAAAATCCTCTCATAAAATATCAATTGGCTAGGATCAGAATGTCCAGAACATTAAAACTGTATTATATTTGTTATAAAAGTGAGCAGAATTTGTAAAAAGCAACGTAAAGTTAAACACTTCATTCATGAATACTTTTAGGTCCGAGTATATTATTCTGACTCTGAGTACATTCTCTCATCTCATCAGGTCTGAGTATATTATTCTGTAATAATCCGTTTTTTGTCAGAGTAGGTAATACAAAATATGAACAGGCATGATAATTGACTAAAGAAAATTAACAACTTTTAAATAAGGAGTTTTAATTACGATATCAAAGTGGCGATACACAAAATTAAAACAGAAACTTAATTTAATTTTAATTTATTAGGCGAAACAACTGAGCCTTAAATACGAATTAAATATCAGTGGTTAATAAATAATAAATAACCTAATTACGTATAAATATCGACTAATTCTCATGTTATCGTTGGCGCCGGCACCTGTTTTCCACCGCAGTTGTAATTGACAGCCGCCGAACCGTCCGTCGGCACATTGCCATTCACGGCCACACTTCCAAAGATTGGTATTTGACCATTGACAGCAACTGTGCCGCCCACTTCCAAAGCATCTGCTACGACGGAAATACCAAAGCCCTGAGGACCAGGAGAGCCACTTGTAACAGTGAAAGTATTGCCATTTGTGCCTAAATTGAAAGTTGCCACGTTGCCATTAATCGTTGGCAAATTGCCATTGAGAACTGCTGCCAGGTTATCGCTTACAGCGCTGTTTACATTTACAATATTAGCACTCGTTACAACTGGCATGCTTTCTGTATCGGCAGCGTAGACGCTGGCATACGCAGGGCTGGGATAGTTAGCAGCATTTAGACTATTAGCAGCATTTAGATTATTAGCAGCATTGGCGTAGTTAGCAGCTATATGTTGGGTAGCTAGCCCATTGGCAGCGTTAATGTTAGCTATATTAGCGCTGGCTAGATTCGCATTGACCAAATTGGCGGCGGCTAAATTGGCGTTGCTTACGCCCGGCATGGCATTGGCAACAGGGCTGGCTGCAACTGGCCCGCCAGTGGCTACTCTTGCGCCACTTATCGCACTATTAGTCGCTGCTTGGATATTGCTGTTGATTACATTTGGCGCGCTGGCTATGACTTGCTGTGCGACAGAGTTCCTTGGTGCGTAAGACAGTACTTGAGCGGACGAGACCTGGAAAATGAATTTACAATTAAACGATCTAATAAGACCGAAATATCTCGTACTAATTGTTAAAAAAGGTTTATCTAATTTTAAAAGCTACTAGCAAACCCAAAATATAATGATTTTTTAATAACGTGCATAAGTATTTCTTGTAAACGCCTGTTTAATTTGTATTTTATAAACATGTTAGATTTTTAATATTAAATAAAACTTACATGGACTAAAATAGCGGTAATTAAATAAAACGAATATGACATTTTGATCATATTCTTAAGTTTGAATGAATGATAGTATTTCAGATGCTATATCAGCTTTTATACTTTTAAAATGTTATCGATTGTAACAATCTTATCGAACCGAGATGAACGTGACAATAGCTTAATAATTATTGAGTAATTATTATCTTGCCAAGTTGTTGCTTAACATCGCAATATCTTGTTTTTTTTTTACTGTTCATTAACTAAATTTTGCGGAATACAGTGCTTGCGGTGTTCAAGTAGAATTTGGCAATACTAACCAACGTTTACATCAATGTTTTAATATTCCCTTGTTCGAGAATATGTGTATTATAAAGTCGGAATAGAACTAAACGGATCTACGTAGTTCTGACATATCGCAGAGATACTAATAAAAGGCCATTGTAAACGTGTCTCTTAGATATTATTATAGCACTTACAAAAAATGGAAAGTAAAAGACGGGAAAAAAGTTTTTCAAGTCTGTAATCGACGGAAATTCGTACTTTCAGCTTATGTCTGAGTCTACGCCTACTTAGGTATATGTTTTCATGTAGATACCTATATGTTTTAAGTAGGGTGTCTACGTTTACCATTACCTTTGTCCTGATCACATCGAAAACTGTGACTTATATTGTGCAAAAAAACTACACTGGATTAACTTAAATAAACCAAAAATAAGATAAAAAAAAATATTGTACTTTGTAAACAATTTATTTCATAGCACTAAACATTAAGTTTAACATTATCACTACAATTTCATAAAGTCCCCTAAAAAAACCCACATATCGTAACAGATCCTTTAGCGGGTACATATCCTCCGAAAGTGACTTCTCCGTATGTTGGCAACACGCCTTCCACACATGTGGCACCGCTGACTATAATCTCATTGCCGGTAACCACAATTTCACCGAAGCCCGTACCGAAATCGTACACTTCCTGACACGGCAGGATCACCTCGGGTATGTTGTACGTTGGTATTACAATGGCTGGTATGATAACGGGTGGTAACGTTAAGATCGGAAGGTAGGCGGGCGGCGGCGTGATTTCTACCGTTGGCATTGAATTAGGGAATATTAATTCGAGTGTTGGTGATTGCAACGGTCCTGCTGGTGGAGCGATAGGCAAAGGTGAGAATCCGGATGCCGCTGTGAATAAAAAACATATATTACACATCTTTAAAGAAGTTTTTTTGTCGGCTTTTTCTCTAGTCTACTATAGCCTGAAGGGTGCATAAAGCCTCATTGCGTGTATGTATGTATGTACCTTATAATTATAATGAATAAAACAATTCGAAAAAAATTGAAGCTAGATCACTTCAATGATACACAAATTTTCAGAACAAATTTTGTAATTTTATTTTAATAAAATCATGTTCTATATCCTAAAATGGTTGAACATCGCTTTTCTTAATCTGACACTACTATATACTACAGAAGATAATTAACTAATAATTCTGCTATCTTATAATTACTTAACACCGATTGAATAGTAAATTCGGTTTCAAAAAGTTGCCATATGAATTGAGAACGAAACTAGGAAAGCCGGTCTCAATGGCACACCAGGAAATTCTTATCATAACGCTCTAAGCAAATGGTACTCACGACTAGATTTTCCAGCGATGGTAACAGTACCAGATGCCCGTATCGGTCCACCGAACGCCACGTTGCCACTTATGGGAATTGAACCTTCCACGTCCGTTAATCCGTCAGCACATATATCGTCCCCGGACACGTACACCTCGCCAACACCTTCCGCTGGGTACTCGTATACCGGGATATTTTGATTATGCACCTGCTAACAATTTAATGAATCATAACAAAACCAAAAATGAAATTGGGTCACACTTTCCATCGTGTTCGCAATCTATCAGAAGTAAGAGATCAAGTTGGCAGTTAAAAATATAAATCGATTCTAATATTTTTTTCATTACATCTTAGAATATTGACATATTATGTTTGCCCACGGTTATTCAAACAAACTTCCATTAACACTAAATGAAATAGAATATCGAATTAAAAACCTACAATTATTTATTCATGAGTGTCAAATATCTCTATCTTTACAGACCAGACATGCTTCTTCTACTTTTATCACTATCTGTGCGCTTATATATAAACTGCATTAAACTTCTTTACATAGTATAAAACAAAGTCGCTTTCTTTTCCTGTCCCTATGTATGCGTGGATCTTGAAAACTACGCAACGGATTTTGATGCGGTTTTTTTAATAGATAGGGTGATTCAAGGGGAATGTTTGTATGTATAATAACACCCATTATTAAATATAGTAATATGGTAATGATATAACGCGCGCGAAGCCGCGGGCAAAAGCTAGTACTGTATAAACAGCATTAATGTGGTTTCAATTGTGTGAGCTAAGGTTATAAGCAGCGGAAGATCAGACTTACTCCTCCAAACTGAGATGGCCAGCGGAAGTATGACTTCAAGCGGTCTACCACCTTACGTTGATCTTCCATCAGTCCAGGTCGGTCGTATCGTAATAATCGATGCATGTAAGGTGCCATCTGCTGAAATACCAATTCAGGTATACAAACGGTTTTTCACAAAGTGGTCAACCAAAATATGTGCCCGGTTTAAATCTCTGATACCCGGATTGGGAAGTTGAAATTCGAATTAGGCTCTCACTGATCAGTTCATCAGATACCGGTCAAGTTAAGCAACACAGATTGAAACTAAAATAACTAACTAACTAGTGTTAAATCGCACTATGCCAGATCAAACGACATTTTATTTTTAACACATTGTATTTCTATTATTAACCATCATTGCAAATTTTGAAGGTATTACTTAAAATCACTTATTTACTAATACTTCGTACTCACTGGCAGTTCACTTTCGACTACAATAGCGGCGACATATGCGTGATTTATCTGAAAGTAACATACAAATGATTCAACACATTTCTTATTTTAAATTATAATGAAGGGAATTTTTAAATATCATACGACGCAAAGGATTTATGAAATAGCCAGTTTTAAAGTACAAAAGAGTAACAAAAAAAACTATTATCGGATTTTTTTAATCAATGACAAAATGTTATCATTGAATGATAGGATAATCTTTATTATTCATCTTCCTTCATCTGTAAATAAACATCTGCAATGATATCTCAAGATTGAGTTACACAAAATCAATCGTAGTAGCAAATTTATAATTAATATACGATAAAACATGTTTATACAAATTAATATGTAAACAAATCTTTACGTGACTTACATTGAATGCCAATAGCTGGCAGATAGCGAACACAATTGGCAAAAGTCGCCTCCGCATAATCACGTTTATTAATACACTAAAAGATCGACCCACAATGGCATATAAATAAAATTATACCCATTTTTATATGTTTGTGTTTATCGTTTAAGGACGAATAAATAATTACTCTAAATCATTACTAACTTACATTCTGTCTATCTGTGCGTCTTTACATATATGTATGTACGTGTCAAAGAAATATTTAGTATTTTATTAATTCTTAATGTGTTTAAATTAACCTGTAATTTATCATTATGCAAAAGTTCCTTATTTTTGATGTATGTTGTATATATTCAATATATCTAAAGGGAATAAAACAAAACTTTATACAGAGTGTTTATTTTTATTTTTTTATTTTTTTGATACACTGTTGCATTTATTTAAATAAATAAACCTAAACGAATCCAGGGAACAGGCTACAGTTATTTTTATACGTGACTGTAAACAATAAAAAAAAAATTATCAAAATGTTGAAACAAAAAATTCGTGGAAACAGTTCGTGCGTCCCATTCGCACGCACTTTCTTTTAAGTACGAGAAATTGAAACGGAAGATCGGTAGGTGTATAATATTAATACGTGCCTATTTGACTAGTTCTCAATGGATTGCTTAATGTGTGAAACAAACAGAATAACGTTCTAATTTTCAATTTCGAAATCCATATTCTTTTCGCGGAAAAATGTTGTAATTATTGTATTAGGCATAACAACATTTCTTTATATATTTTTCACTACACGACGTCATGTTTGGGAATGAAAAAAAAATTGTCATTTTGAGTTTTACTTCGCGCAACGCGAAATGCTTCTCTAAGAAGCATTTGAGAAATGCTTACAAGACTTTAGAAGTACCCGTAGACTTTTAGTACTTAGCCGCATAAAATAAATACTTATTAATAGCTAAAGCTGTGTCGATAGTTTCCTACTCCTATAAGTACCTTATTCCAAAATGTCTAAACTATTGAATATGATATCTATTTTCGCTGTATTTAGAAATATTTCATTCAAAAAAATCAAACAGATCTATTCATCGCAATCATTAATGTCATATTCATAGATGGTTTGTTGCCAAAATTCATCGATACATTCTTTGTAATATTCGTATAAATCTTCATCATAATCGAATTCACCGCAATAATCGTCTAAAATGAACCAATCATTGATTCCAGCCATTATCACCCCTTCAATCTGTAACGGTTTCACCAATTCTGAATCGTTTTCCTTGTGTGCCTTGTGAAGAATGGGCTCTTTTTTTCTATTCACTGCCTCGTCCTGAAACAGGCAAGATGATGTTATATTAACGTTTATTAACTCAAGTTTGAAAAACGGGTTGTCTTCTCCAGCTGTCATCAATTATCACTGCGCCAATTTTAACAGATTTATTAATGGCGTTAGTTACAAATCTATATCCGTCTAACTTTAATGAAAGTTTAGTGGTAAAAATGAAGTCAAGATTAAAAAAAGAATACACTTAATTAATTTAAATACTAAAAGTAATTAAACACTTAATGACCCACAGTATTTGTAATCCTTGAAACTCTATGACAACCTTTCAATTGACAGGACCTATGATAAAAATATGTATTGCAATGTTTCCGATCATAGGATAACATAAAACCTGGCTACATTTGAATGCTACCCTTCAACACAGAACAAGCCGCTTTCACTGTAAGTACATAGTCCCTTTCAAGAAGATACCTTCATATTATATCTTAATTAAGAGCTTAGATCAGGTAATACACAAATGTTACAGTCAAGAGAAGTACCATATCTTCTCCTAATAAATAATCCCTTTTCATCGAGTGGGATTATTAAATTAACGCTACTTTCATCTCAATCCCCAGTACGCGTTTATCGTTCTTTTGTAAAAAATGAATATTCTCTCGGACAAATTGAAATCATAGGGTAAGCCATACTGGCCAATTGGCCTATGGCATATCACAACTCACAGGCCAATTAAACAAATTCGTGCTAGTATGATCCAGGAATGTTTCCTTTCGTGTATGACACATTAAGGGGAATTTAAAAAGTCATTACTCACCGCTGGCGTGACTGTGGCTATCAATATAGTTTCAACTGGATTTATTGCGCAAACAGTAAACCCATTTCCAGTTGGTTTAGGTCTGGTGTAAATTTTCAAGACCCTCCGAGTTGTTACTGCTTGAGAACTGATTCTGGGTCTCGATGAACGCCAGGGCATAGCCTCCAAAGCTAATACTAGGGTCTAAAAGATCGTATTAGCTGGTGAATTCATAGGATTTGTAAAAAGAATTGGTCTATACGTATTGGTCTATAAGAATTGGTCTATAAGACACGGCCATTCCGTCTCCAATTAACACTAACAAAGTGACAATTATTCGTACTCATTACATAAATATTGAATCTGGGTCGAGATTGAATCTGGGTCCAGTAGATAGTCAGGTTCAATACCATCTCAACTTACAAGCCAGTCGTATAGGCTAATGGCGTCTTAAAAAGCAAGATACAAAATCAATTGTGCTGTGTGTATTCTATGGGCAAAAGCAATAAAATATTTCAAGGTTATCTGTTAACAATTTCTTTTATTTTTAATTTATTGGCGTTTCTAAAAGGCGTATTTAATACCTATGTAGTTCCATTATCAATCAGTAAGACCATAGTGATGGAGAGAAATTATGACACGCGTCGTATATAATGAGACAAAAGATAAAGATAAGAAAAATTAAGTGGAAACTGAAACATCTTCTTAAACACTCAAAGACCTAAAGACAGAAATAATTTACTCTGTTAACAATGCGTCATGAACAAATATTACATAACCGGTCACTTCTAAATAACGTAACAATTGTATCACTTTCTATCACGTTTGCTCTGTTGTATATGCATACATCTAAAATGTTCAATTAAATCAGTCAAGTACTTATTAGAAAATGTTAATTATTTCATTCCACAATTAATCCACGTTATACCACCGGCAATATTGTATAAAATGAAACAATAAAACAAAAAAACAACAAAAACTCACGCATAAAACAAAAACAATTTTGCGACAACACATTTCGGTGACACAACAAATAATGGTCCCGGTTGTAACCATTAATTATTATTTATATATGTACATTCACATATCAAATCACACACACACGTATATATCAAAAATGTATGTGACTTACTACCTATTACGTTTTAATCTTCTTTATGTACGTTACAAATATGCCTGCTACATAGAAGAATACGCCACCTAACATTTTACAAAATGATACGAATAAATTCAATGAATATAATAAATATTTTATAACTTAATTTTTTTGGAATTTTATTGTAATATCAGGTAAATTTTAACAAAAAGTACAGTAATTGGAGAGTACTAGCTTAAACAGACATATAACACTTCAAAGCATTAGAAATTCTCGCTAGGAAAAATTCTATACTTAAAAGAAAATTTTACTCATGAGATTTATCGAACAACAATCATTGGCCTACGAACAATATTTTATGAAAAGCGTTTAAAAATATTATTCGGAATTGATTTATGAATAGGGCTATGATTATTATGCGAATGATGAAATAATAGTGATAAATGTAGAGTTATTCATGGACAATTAATTAATTATAATAGATACATTATATTTAAAAAAATTACATGTGTAAATATAACAATTACTGATTAAAAAATGATGGCTATGTTCCTTAACTTCCGCATTTTGTATTTGAGTATAATTTAACTCTGTAACCTCTGTAACGGTTACACTTCAAATAACCTCGCATTCAAGGAAAAACCTTGCTTTCGGGGTCGACCTTGGTTACAAGGGCAGACCTTGGATATGAAGGTCCCGATATCGGAGCAATGTCGCGGCTTTGACATCGAATACTCGTATACCGTGTCCTTTAAAAACTATCTCATAATACATTAACCTCGTCTGTTTAAACCGAAAGATGTGATATTATTTAAAGACTTTTTTCAAAGGTACGCATGAGACAGAGATACTTGTGTTTGGATAGTTTTGGATAGGAGGTAATAAATTTCAATATTTCGCTCGTGCAATTCAAACAAGGTTAATTAAAATCATAGGTATTCCTAATTATTTTCCGATTGTTTTTGCGCTTTAAAAGCATAGAATAATGTTTTATGTAAACTGATTATACTTGGTATAACCAACAGTAAGACGCGAAAAGGGTTGCAGCCAATAATAAAGTAATTTAATTGAAATAAAAATCCAGTCGTATCAAAACTATTTTATAGAAAATAAATTATTAACCTAAATCACATAGTTTAAATAAATAAATAACTACATGTAAACTTAAATTGTAACGTTTAAATTGCTCTACGCTATGGATGCTTGAGTTTTAGTCCGCCATTTGCAAATAAGTCCTTAATGTTTATTTGGGAAACGATAGGCAAAGGCGCGTTCCTAGTAGCTTTCTTACTTCCTATCTCGCTACCAGTTTTGGGTGGATTGAATAAGGTGCTGATTCCTGACATCTTGAAGATATCAGCTATAGCTAGCCTTTTGTTCACTTTTGGAGCTTTCCGTCTTTGGGTTTTTCGAGGTTTCACCTGCGGTTGTGTGTTCAACGGCATCGTGTCTTGGTTAGTGACTGCGTATGGCCTAAAGTTAGGGAGAAAGTTTCTTAGTAATGTCGGTGCTGGGGTTTGAAGGTTCTTTATCCGCGGCAACAGAGATTCCGACTTGTATTGAGCGGTTGTAATCTGCAAAATAAACAGAAAAGTAACATTACAATATTCGGCATTCATTGCACGTGAAGGAGAATGTATTCTACATCAAGGTACTTAGTCGCAGAGAAAGCTTAGAACTGAGTTCCAGCAGATGAAATATTGACAAGAAAAATGATTCTTTTATTCTCCTTATGTTATAAGTAATAAGAGTGCATTTGCTATTTATACATTAAGTGTAATAACAACATCGTACAACTACTTACATTGAATATTACAAATAAAGAAATAAATATCACCGAAATATGCATAGTGACTGTTTCTATTAACAAATACTTTAATAATGGCAAAATTAACAAAGCATTCGCCTTATGTATACAAAATAATCTACGAATACGTTGACTATCGACATATAATAAAAATTTATGTAACAATTTCATGTAACATCTGATAAACTAGATTTGTAATTACATTTTACATCACATCCCTTATCTGAATGCAATAGACGTACAAAAATTTTGTTACACAATAAATTATAATGATTAATAAAAAAAACTGTCTAATTAAGGTTGGTTGCATTGGGAACATAAGAAAATTAAACCGGTAGATTAGGTTAGGTTTTATTACAATTGAACAGAATAGCAATAACATGAGAAGAAATATTGTAAAAATATCTGAATGCTCTAAACTAAAACTTTACACAAAAAGTCATTACATCTCATGTTAGTAACCGTAAGTACTTTTTTGAATCTTACGGAAGTGGATAAGAAATGTTTTCGATATGATTCGTCTCAAAAACTTTTGACATTTCATGCTTTATAGAATAAAAATCAATTTTTTTTTTAAATAATCAACTTTATTCTGTATTTGAATTTACAATAATCAGTCGGTGTAACTTATTAAACTAAAAACCGTTAATTAAAGTGACTTATTTATCATGATAATCATAAAAACGGCGGTGGAATTGGTTTGCTGCTAGTAAACCGCGGGGTGATATCCGGTATATCAGCCGACTCTGTTAAAAGACTTGGTACAGTCGATGTGCAGGGTAACGGTGATGCTGGAATCGTGGGCGGCGCTGTCAATGAGCTGGATGCTAATGTAGTCGGGAGCTAGAAAAAAAAAGCTTCGAAGTAAAAAAGGAAACGGCCAAGAAACGATTGACAGACTGAAAACCGTAATGCACAGAAATATAATGAAAAATCTTGAAATGGAAAAGAATACTTAAAACAAAATATTTCAATTTCAATTACAATTTTTCAATTTTTGTTATGGATAGTTGTTAATTTTAATTTTATTTTATTTTAATTTTATTTTTAATTATTTGATCTCATAGTTTTAATCTTAATTTCAATTGTAATTTTTCAATTTGTATACATATTAATGCATGATGTGGTTGCCTATAACTGTAAGGGCAGTTAAATAGCACCAAATAAGTTGAATTAAATTCTAGCTGTAAATACTGCTACTTATGTTGGTGATCCAATAAATAAATAAATAATGTTTAGGTATTTATCTTTAGACTTTTGTTCTTGGTTTTAAGAGGGAAAGAATATGTGTATGTCCGAAGCTATGAGCGTTATAATTGTTAATAACTGTATATAATCATTCTTTTTCATTGAACATTGACGAAATTTCAATAATTCAACAATGTTTTTAAAAAATAAATAATGGTAAAAAACATGCAATATTATTAAACGCGGTGCACGTCACGGTAGCCATAATACATACATACATGTATGGGATGTTATAACATCTTTTTCGATGCTCAATTAAAAAGCATGTTACATAATTCATGACACAATAAAATATAATCTCTATTCTACTACAGTGACCATGTGAGAAACCGCAGTCGAATACAAATGTGTTCAACAGTCGGGGGTGACATGGGCAGCGAGACGGGACTGCATGACGCCGCACCTCTTACAACTAGTTTACATAAAACTTTATAGATAGCTCCATAATTGTGAGGCAATAAAAATAATAATTAAAAATCATATCACAAGACATTCAAAGAACGTCCATAACAAATTATGACCTAAACGGAATGTGAAAAGGATGGTGAGTGGTTGACAATATATTCAGGAAAGAAACGGGCGTTACTTAATTCTGACTTACCACTGAAACATAATGTAATAATGTAAAGAACATAATGTAATAGAATAGGTTCTTATCAACATATATTTATATTTTATGACTCACAGTAAGGTTCTAACGGGCTGAACAAAGAGAAGACGAAACGATTGTGGAATATCCATTTAAAAGTTTTTAGTGTCTTATCAAAAAGTGCATATTGAGGAATTTCAACAAGGAAACGGTTCGAATCATACAACATATTGACAGATTTTTATACATAAAGCGCCACTTTAATGTCATATAAATCAAGTAAGCCGCTAATTACTAATGGCTGCTTCGATATTTCAAGATGCTAAGAAGTCAATATGAAAAATATTGGGACTTTATAATGTTGGTCGTCGGACGTCTTAAAAGATTTCGTAACTAATGATACTTATGTACGTATAAATTATTGATGAAGCGTTTAATACTTCGGCTTATTGCGACGCGTTCGTTATGAAAACGAGCCGACACAATCCATTATCGCTGGATACAGACGAGTTCGGTGCGACGTGGCTCGCTGCTGTATCGCGAGGTGGCAAGAGGGCAACTCATTAAACGTACACGGAAGCTACAGTGAGCTGCCAGCGAAATAACAACATTCACGGCGCTGCAGCGGACGGTCGCCGGTCGGCTGGAGACACGTCTGCCGGCGCGCGGCGCTGCAAACGGAAGTTGTTATTACGAAAATATATGCAAATTACCAGCACACGGACACGTTGTATACCTCACTCAATCAGTTTTTTGTTCTCCGTGCCGTTCGACTCACTCGTCATTTGCATCTGATTATTGAAATGCTTTAGCGGATAACATGTCGAATTTCAATCGCATGGCCGCCGCCCCGGGTGCACGCGATAGGAGTATGAATGTATTTCACACGACATCGATTTCTATTGTGTTTCATAAATGAACAGCGATTAAAATTCTAAGTTCGGAATGAGGCGGAATAAATACGCTGATTAAGGATAAGAGCACTTCGAATAAAATTGCGAGAAACGGAGAAGAGAAAAGAAGATGAGTTCAGATTCGGTACGCCTTTCTACACATTAAATCGATACATTGAATACTGTCGGTGCAGCGGGCACAATCGTTAATTCGTGAAAAATAAATATCTTGGGACGTTTCTTACCGGTAGTTAGGTATTGTCGCGATGTTCCGTGGGTAGCGAGTGTGAGGTTTATATTGGTGCGCGGCGGTGGGATGATAAAGTTATTGAAAGTGGTAATAAGATTAACGGCGTGTTCGGCGCGCGTAAATCACGATGCATTACGCGTGCGACGACAGGGGGCTCGTATCGCATTACGCTGGATTAATTGTAGCTGCGGTCTAGCTGAGCCGCCGCCGCGACAACCGGGCCGGGCTGTGTGCTTGCCACGCAGCGGTATTCCTACAGGATTCTTTACAATCACGTACATTTCATGAATGCGATGGTTGCAAGCTCATTTATGGAATTTCATAGGTAAGATACATTGTTAATGTATGTAAAACCCTACAACTGATTGACAACAAAAACGGCTACCTATTCGGTTTGTATTCAAGGTATATTGTACGTATATATGCTGTCTCTAGCGTAATTTCTTGAAGGAACCGAACCGAGATTGCAAATATTAAACATGATTGCGATACAAAGTATGCTTTTTACGACCGTTTAAGCCGACGTTCATTTTAATTTCGGTTAAAAACACGAAGCTGCGATGGTTACCGCGAATCGAGCGATAAGGCAGTCGAATTACAACCTTAGCATTGCCTTTGAGTAAATGGTACGCGTCATTATCGGGAAGTGTAACGAGCGTGCTCGGATCGCAACAAATCATCGCGCGCGCCGGCGCGCCCTGTCGCTCACTGACAAAATTAATTTCCCGTAAAATCGCTTAAGCGATCTATCTCTTTCCGAGAAAAATAATATTCGGTGCCGCGAGCGCAATAATAATTCCTTTTGTACGTGAAAGAAACCCTTAATCTGCGGCCCGCAGACGTGGCTCGCCTGTTTATCTCAATACGGACCCCGAATGAGTAACTACCGGATGCGCGATTGTAACATCGCATTTTTTTCATAATAACCGCGGCACCGTCACCGAGCCTTAAAAATAGCTTTTGTGTTGCGATGAAAAATGTTATTAATATACTATCGCGCTAGATTTCTAACGGGGTAGACAGATACAACCGAATGTCAAATATATATTATATCCTTACAATTATTCCACTGTATGAAACTGAACTCTAACTGCTAATTAAAGGGACAAAGTTAAATTCATTTACACCGAAGCTTTCATATTTCAGGAGCTGTAAACAAAATATCCGTTTTCGCTACGATAGTTAAAAATATATCATAATACATATAACAGACCTTAATATCAAAACAATACGATTTTTAATTAATATGTGTATTTTAATTAATTAAGATGAAATTATGATAATAATCAATTACGTTTCTTAGACAGGTCAAAAAAAGCGATGCTAGTATTACGAGCTAATTATTAAATTTCCGTAGAAGGGACAAAACATAGCGTCTCCCATTATCGCCCCCTTATGAGAGAATTGCACTTTTTACCGTGCCACTTAGTGCCGTTTCAATAATAACATCGACCCAATGTCATTCGCCATTTAGATAGATGGTGTATTGCAATGTCTAGTTTTTGTTCGTGCTTACAAATAAAGGTCGAATCCAGTTACTACGGTCCAGCGTACACAGTTTGTAACGAACCTGTAAAAGTTTTTCGTCTACAATACGAATACGGATCGAGGGGGGAAAGAGAAAAAAAATTGTGTATTCAAATAGCGTTGAACGCAACAATAGCACAACATCCAGTTAGGACTCACCCAACAAATTTCAACCAAGCAGAATATAATGTAAAATACATATAAAGAGGCGCTAGAAGTTTGACAAGACTGAGGGATGGATATCCTTAGTCTCTGCTTACTTCTATGGGAAATAGGCATGATTATAAATAGATAAGACAAAATCATGAGCTAATGTTCTATCAAAAATGTATAGACATTTGTCGCATATAAGCTTCGTTTTGTGTATGAACAGTGTGTTAAACATGCCCAAACGCTGTGCAAATGCTATGGCAATGTATTGGGGTAACACCGACTGTGATTGCCTAACGAGATTTCGTCCGCTCCATTCAGCGGCTGATAACATTACAGTTGGGGGTTCCGCCGGTCACAACCCAATGCTAAACGTAATTTCTAGATAAAAATAAGTTAATTGTAAAGTGACTCCCGTGAATTAACCTTAGGCATTACATAAAACTGTACGCATAATGATACTGCGATAAACCATTTTTTTTAAACAAAGAATTTATTCAGATTGAGTGCAAATTTATAAGGTACTTTCGAATTCATATTCATATTTTGTAAATAAAAGTAGCAAACGTAGGTCTGTGAAATATTTTAATTAACATAAAAAAGAACCAGGCTTACACAAGCATCCACCAAGGTCGCACTTTATATGCGAATGCGAGCCTATCAAGTACGATTGCTAATTATTCCATTTGAGTAGAAGATGTCGATTGGTACCGGTCCGTATTCCACAAATATGGTAGACGTGTTCTAGTTAAGGCTCGGTGAAGACTGGAAGGTATGAGGCGACAAAAACTCACCTATCAACTATTCTTAAGTGGAATCGCCGTCACTTACATACATTATGTTCTGCAAATATTGTGATCCGAACATTTGCATGGAAAAAAATATTTTAATGAAGCTAACGAAAAAAAGTGTTTTTCATAGTGTCAACATTGCTACCTGTATGATTTAGGGTAGGTTCAGATGACAAGCGCTCAGCGCGCGTTGAACGCGCGTTGAATTTTTGTATAGTGTTCACATGATGCGC